>APFE030668945.1:59790-89036 GCA_000404065.3 Pinus taeda | reverse complement strand
ATTCCTAGAAGAAAATCAAATAAATAGTGATTTATTTAATTATTCTTCATGGGTTTAACTATAAATTACTTAATAAAGGTGGTTTATTAGGTAATTTCTCACAGTGAAAACAATTTTACTAGGGTAAAATTGGCTTTACATGGTATACTTCGATCCATCTAGTAAATTAGGCTAGATGATCACTTTTTTGGTGATAACAGATTGCCCCCCAATGTATGAGTGTTAGGAGAAAAACGTATGACCAAAGTACATTGTAAAGACACAATCACTTAGACAACACAGGGGAGTCAAGGAGAGAGAGAGAGATCAATGAAGCTAAATTGAAAGAGGATAGGGATAGATGGGGTGAGATAATGCAAGTATCCTTTTATGGTTGTGGTACCATACCTCAATGAGGTGGGGGAGGCATACCCATACCCGCCATGATAACTTAGTACAAAAATAACGGTTCGCCTAGAAATATGAAATTGAGCAATAAAGTACATGTTGAATCGTACATGACATGCTGGCATAACAAAGCCAGAAAATAATACAATGTGTCCCATATACATGATGCACCTGGTAAAAACATGAGCCAGGACTAAATATAATAATATTTGAGTACATGAGATACAAATCCCCTTCCCTCAAGAAGTGGGTGGGAGGGAGGGTAGAACAACCGGAGAATCCCTATTAAATAGCAAAGGGCTCTGCAAAACTGAATGGATCAAATGAAGGAGATGTGTATGCTATGGACACTGCGATTGGCAGGGACTGAACCCATCAACTCTACAGAACTACATTTGAGGTTGTAGCATAGTGGATATGCATCCGAGCATGCGGGGGGCTACCTAAAGGGTCACCCCCTCATGAGGTTTGAAACATCTCACCCACACCCGCGAATCACTGGTACAATATGTTGCATCATTGTACCATCAAGTGTATGGATCACGAACATGAAATGACCAAGTCAAAGGTAAATAATGAGACCCTCTACTCGATCCAAGGTGTCAAATAAGAATGGAAGCTAGAACCGAGATACACCGCCCTCTAGGTCATTCTTCTGAAGTAAATGCACTGATGTCAACAGAATAGGGCCCACGATAGATGAGGCTATGAGGATCCTCAAATAAAGCACGAGGGAAAATATTAATGTGGCTGATGGACTAACACCAGGGAAAATGGGGAAATGGGACTGAGGGACAAATAGACGACTACCCTTGTCAGAGCATAAAGTGCATGGTTGACCTGGCAGCAACTAACTCAACTCCAGAGGAGATGGGGACAGTATGACTAGAGGTCGAAATGGGCAATACATGATGAACGGTATGCAAATATGGATGGAATAATGGGACATGAGATGATGCTACATGAAATAGACTCCAATCATACAAGGGTTACTCATCGCAGATGCTCCGAACAAGGGTAACTTGATGACGCTGCCACACAGACTAGGCTCGATGGGGACCATGAAAACATGAGTAAATTATGGTTACTCATGACGAAAATCAATATATGGTATGACAAGTATTAAGAGGAGGTGGAACTCAAAGTACAAGTGTTGCTTTATGATGAAATTCGATTTTGAGAGACGACGAAGTGACCTTCTTGGAAAAATGATTTCCGGGTGAAGTGTCAACTCATCAAAAACTGAGGAAGACCCATTTTAGAGCTCGGTGAGATCTTTGCAATGGTTCTAACAATTTGTCAAACTAAGCTACGGTCTAGTCGCAATGGGTGGTAGAAAATTAGGGATTTTTTTATGAAAGGACGTTTTCCCTCCAATTTGGATTCATTTGCTAAGTGAGCTGTGGTGAATTTGGAGAGGAGGAAAAGGCCCTAAATCTTGTGGATATCATAGCAAACAAACCAACCATCGGAATCAAGATCTGCAAGTTTCAGGTAGGTGGCCTTACTCATCTCTTCAATTTCATTGGTTTATTTCCTAATTTTTGGCACCTGGCAGCTCCCTAAGAGACCCTTTCTCTTGCTCACGGTCACATCGCACATTCTCAACCCATAAGTGTAATTTGGCTCACAAGAAATAGCTGGAAACTTGCGGGCTTGCGCCTTCTGGGATGAAAACTACGATTTGTGGTTGGAGAAAGAGTTGGTCTGCTGGCCTAATGGGGGCTGAAAGTTGATCAGTTTATCTGATTGTTTTGTTTTCTGAATTGAAAAGACATGTGGTGTTTTGCAGATATGGCAGAGCTGAAAATCAACTAGCATGAATGAGACTTGGATACTCTTCAATCCGATATCAAAGGGAACCAGGTGGTTTGAGAGGCATTGGCTTGTTATGGGGTTCTCAAGTTGGTAGAGAACCCATTGATGAGGGTAGTTGATCCCTTGCTATCGATAATTGTGAGCTATTGGGACCCAAACCAGGAGGTCTTTGTCATGTAGGGGCACAAGATCGAGCTCACATTACAGGATATTTACTTTTTGACCGAACTGCCTCACCTTGGAGTGGTGGTGGATATTCATCCGGTGTTACCTCGTGGGAGGAAAATTACTGAGTTCGTCGAGTGACAATGTCGACGAGATGTTCGTGTCAAGGGAACGACTATCCCACTTGTTGATCTAGAGAGGCTAGAGACACAGGCTATTGCTACAGTTGTGCTATGGGTCTTGGGTAGTTAGTCGTTCCACCACATCACAAGAAGGTAGATGATGTTAGTTGAGAATGTTTTGGCTAGGACCTACTATGGATGGGCCCAGATGATGCTGTCGTCGATGAAATGACAGATGAGTCTTTGTAAGAGGCAAGTGAATCGTGACTCCACTTTTGGTATAGTATTGTGTGCATTCTTCTTTGAGAAGATACCCACTATCTGTCCTTATGTATAGATCTGAGATGGGGGCCCATAAGAGCCCAAGTAGCACTGTTGGGGGCAGTTACTGTGGAGAGGAGGAGGAGGGGGAGTCAGACGGATGTTCCGACCCAAGTTTTTCACACACTGGGACCAGATGCCCCTTTACATTAACGACTACCCTTATAACAGGATGAACTATCAGGGGGATCCTAACTTGCCACTTCCATCTAGGCGAGCGTGGGGACCAGGCAGTAAGTGTTAAGTTTTTATGTTTTATGGTGCATTTTATATTTCTATTATATGTATATGGTATTGAGTATGAAACATGTTGTATGCAGACATAACACGGTGAAGCCGGTAGGATATGCAAGCCAAGCCGCAGTGCTTGGGGCTGCAGATCGAAGGACGTCATCGTCACATCAGGGTCCAGAGGATATTGCGCTGCTTGTCGATTTGCATCATAGGTTTGATGTACTCTTTACCAGGGTTTCGGAGCACGAATGGCACGAATTAGAGGATCGGTCCACAGATGAGTGCACCGCCTTCCCTCAGAGTGGTGAGGTATCGTGTGGCGCATGGTGATGGTAGGTCAGGCAATACGTGATCTACGTGTAGGTGGAGCAGAGCCTTTGGCATGAGATCAGTCAGACAGTGACTAGATGTAGGGACATGTGGGTCCCTTTGATTGTGATTTTTTTAACATGCTATGGTCATGTCTGATGTATTTAGAGCTATGGTTCCAAACACTTTTATGATACATAATATGATTATGCATTTTATATGGCGATGATGGTTCGCCATTTGTGTGGTTATCTTTTGTGGTATACATGTGATAAATGCCAATCTAGAATGTTGTTTGCAATGGAATCTACCTAGTGATTTTGGGCTCTAGGCACATGACTGAAAGTAGTGGTTTCAAATTCACGTACCAATAGCTTCACTCGTAGATATTTTCTAAATAGGACTCGGTTATGCACACGATACACACCATTCAATTGCATGACAAGTAGCAATGAATCTAAACGAACATGAAGATGGAGGATGCGATGACCGAGAGAATCAACTAACAAACCTATCATTGCATCATATTCAACCTGATTATTGGTGGCAAATCCAATTCACACAATGTTTGAAAGGACTAACGTATGCAAGGGGGTAAAAATGGCCCAGGTTGCCGAGGCTAGATTCCGAGAAAAGCGACTTGCACCGTCGACATGAATGATATATAGTGTGGATGATGGATCCATCTAAAAGGTGCAAAAGGAAACGGATGAGATGATGTGATCTACCTAAACTACATGGACGAAATAAAGACACACAAATCAAAGGGATGTGCTATGAGCAACATTTCTGGAGGTAGAGCGCATTGGGAGAATAGGAAGGAGTGGCCTTCGAAATCCTCTTGAAATAATGCCCCCTTACTCAGGTGTAGGGGTAATCAAGGGTAGACATAGCTTCCATGGTGTCCTCATCAGGCTGGGAAATGGGAGGACGAGAGGAAGACTAATTACATGATGCGGTGGTAATACCTAATGCATCAACCAAAGGAATAAGGTTCACATAAGCATCTTCTTGAATGATAGACGACAGAATAGTAGACAGAGGGTCTACTGATGTTGAGACCTGGGATTCTATCGAAAAAGGTTTGATAGAAATGCGCGCAGCAACCTCAAGAAGGTTTTTCGGCGAGGAACTCAAGGATGACGATAGGTAAAGAATGGGGCCTATGGTGTCCATCGTCTCAACATCGGGGGGAGGGATCACAATAGTAGGGCTAGAGTTTCCCTATTTTGGTTGACTAGTGGTACCAGAATCTATAGGTAGAGGAGTAGAGGCTCCACTACGAGTGGCCTCATATTCATGAATTGCCCCAAGGCAATAGCAAAATTCATCGAGACGAGGGAAACAACGGGAATAGTGACCATGAAGGTCACACATGGCACAAGGGTGGTTTGTGCGAAGCGTTTTGAGTTTCTTAGGTGGGACCGATATGTTAACATGGACTTCTGGAATATTAGACTCAGGGAATGCTTCACAAACCAACGGTTTAAGTTGAGGAAGTTCAAGAAAATTATTGATGGTGTGCCCAACAACTTCACACAAAGTGCATGGGGGTGTCAGCTTGGGGCCTTAGGGGCTGGAGGAGGTTGGGAAGCCTTGTCCTTGGAATATTTCCTTTTGGCTTTGGCCCCTTGGCCAGATGCTTTCACAACAGGAGTTGGTTCTTGTTGAGGTTGTAATGGCACTGAAGCAATGGAAAGGGTCATGGGGACCAATTAAACCGGGGTCAAAGTGTGATATGGTCTTGGCTGACCAGGCGGAATGTTTGCAATGGGATCGATGTACCATACTGGGATCCCTAGAATCATGTTAGGAAGGACCAACGAAGCCATGACAGGTACAGAAAAACTCCCGGAGGGGGGAATAAGAAAGTTAACTGGCCGGTAGGATAATGTCCCAGTGGAATAGCTCCTGGATGGTTGAGACCTAAGGAACAGTTTCGGGTGGGAACATAGGAGAGGCACCCACAAATGGAGGAGGTCCTGTGGGAGTGGGTCAAGAGGGTTTAGTTGGAAGAGCAACAGCAGGATGCTAAGCAGCTGGTTGTTGATTAGGTGTATCAGACTGTTTAAGGGCATCCCATGACTCTTGTAACATGCAAACACTCATGGCAGTAGGTTCCGAAATGGGAGGGGGAGGACCAGGGAAGGCACCTAACAATGAGGAATCCTTATACACTCTGGGTGAGACACTGATTCAACGATTTGAAGACTCTTTGTCAGACATTGATGAGATAATGGATTTGGGGGAGGTCACGGATGTCGGCTCATAGTACGTCAACTTATCAATGGTAACGATCTTCCCTTCATGGGGGAAGCACATCTTGTGGAACACAGCACACATGATAGCTGACATGGCATATGTGTAACTAGGACCTAAGAGAATATTTTAATCCAAAAGGGCATCATGACTTCAATGTCGACATGGACAGTCTTGCCCGCAAGGGTTACTAGACAGTTGTGGTACATGACGAGTGGCTAGGATGAGTGTCCATCCCAAGCACACAAAGTGATGGTGGAGGGGGACAACTCAGATGACTTTAATTGTTTCCAAATAGTAGCAGACATCACACAGGTGGATGCGCCTTCATCAATAATGCATCTAGAGATGATGGCATTACAGATCCTAAGTGGTATCTGGAAAGAAACTGATGAAGGTAATGGGGGGTGCTCTAATGTATCAACCAGGAAGAAAATTAAACGATCGTCAGAAGGATCCACTGCACCCAAGGTAGTTAGTAGAGCTTTCTTTTGGGAAGGGCATGACTAGAGGACTTCATGTGTCGACATGGCAGCAGATGATTGTGCCAAGTCATCTACTCTACTGTATGTATGGGCAACTCTGTTAGAAGCTGCATTGCGGCGTAATGGTCCCTTTGGGATCTTGGGAATGGCCTCAACTTTAGGTTGAGGGATCTATAAAGGACCATTTGGTGTTGTAAGAGGCTCAGTGGATACCTTTGTTTTGGACTCAACAGGTGATGAAGTGGAGGACTTGTCACATTTGCAGGACCAAGTTTGTAGGTTGATATTGGAGGGGTTAAACTCATCAGAGTTCATCATCAGGATCTGGTAGTCACCAGGATCAGAAGGTTGGGGGGGCTGGCTTGCTTGAACTGGCTGGGGTTGAGAAGAAACAAATCCTTGCTGAGGAAAAGGATTTGTGAGCACGACCGGTTGAGATGGCGTAGGATTCTGAGGCAACTTTTGACCTCTAAAAGCTATTTGAGCTTCCCAGATTTGGCACATCTAGGGTAAAAGAGGACACTCATGCGTATAGTGGCCATGTACACCACAACATGCACAAGGCTTATTCGTGAATAGCCTTGTTTTGCTTTGGTTGGTCACCCTATTGCTGGTTGTTAGTGTTAGGCTGGTTCCCCTCGCGCTCATTAGGTCGGTTACCTTTATTACCCTAGTTACCCTTATTACCCTTCCCCTATTCTTTTTCTTTGAATTTTGGGGATTGGTATCACTCTGTTGCGCAAAAACTTTTCCCTGAGGGGGAAGTGGTTGTTGGGGCTGAGGATGCATGGGAGGCTACAACGCTAATGCTTGAGGGGCTAGAGTGCTAGGCTATGCATAAGAAGGAGCAACATTTTGGTAAATGGGTTGGGGCCCTGGAAACATGTTGCTAGTAAGAGGGGCATAAATGTTGGAGGAACTGGTGCCCCCCTGCAGGTAGTCGTAATTTTGTTGAGTGTATGGTGAAGAGTGTGAGAGGGATCCAATGATACCGTCGACGGTGTGAGATTCCCCCAGTGCATTGGCAATTCCAATACAAGGAAGGTATGGAATGATGGTATAGACATAACCAGATTATGCATAAATCATATCATATCTCAAAGCAGTCTGGAGAGCTTCTTCCTCAGTCTGAACAAAATGGGACGCGACATCTTTCCCGATGGGGGATAAAAGGCTCTTAAGAAACCAATCTAGATAGACACGGTCTTCAAAAGGTGGGGCACGACATGTGTTCCTCCTTCGACGCCACTCTTGAACATGGTCAGAAAGCCGAGTGGCAAAGGACTGATGAAATGTGGTCAATAACTCAATACGAGTGTCGTACCGGAGAGGTAACTGGAAATATGAAAGTAATGCTTTAGAAAGTGAAAAAATGGAATGAGAGGTGGAGGGATGGTCTACATACCATTTTGAAATGTCTCCAATGAGTGTGCATTGGAAGAGCTGAAAACGAATGGAGTCATCGGTTATGGAGTTAGATGAACACCACATGTGGAAGGATCGAACATGGTTGGTGGGATCCTCTTCAACAATACCCTTGAACTTTGGAATGTTTGAGGGAAGCTTAGTCGGCATAGAGGGCGAACCAGCATCATGGTGTATGGGGTCGTTTATCAACTAGTTAAGATCTAGTAGAATTAACCCAGCCATAAAGGGGAGAATGGGGGCTACTAGAACGGTTCCTGAGACTATTCTGCCTGATGTGACCACTAGTGTAGAACTGGAGCCACCACCAGGTTGGGATCCTGCACTAGCTATGGGTCCAGACTTGGTGACGATATGCAGTGAAGGAGGCTTGAAATCAGATGAGGAATCAAAAGGACCAAGAGAAGAGTCAGTAGGGGGACTCGGAGGGCTATGAACTCAAATCCGACGGGGAGGAGTAATACACCCAAGCGAAAACTGGGGGTGAAGGCCTAGTAGTCTTCATGACACACGCCTTGGTGGTGCAATGATGGAAGGATACACATAACATGGAAAAGGTGAAGGGAGATCAACAATATATCTTTTGTCTCTGATGCAGTGAAATAAATTTATTATGTTAAGTCTTGGCTTGGTGGTGTAAACCAAGTCCCCTTCGCTTAAGGTGTGCTTGTGTGTGCAGGTGTATTAATTGATTAAGCCCGGATCGTGTTTGTCAAAAAAGATAAAAGCTTGCTGAAAATAAACTGAAATAAATAACATAAATTGAACAACAAAACAATTAACTAAACCCCACCCAAACTGGGCTTGCAAACACTGTACTTCTTGGTGGCTAAACCAATGGGAAATACACTCAAACGGTCAAGAGATCTGAATGTCGATGTGATTGGGATCAAGTGACACTAAGTTGTTGGAAAGTGGTGCAGCAACAGCCAGAGAGGAATATCACTGCAAAAAGATAGGGAGATGGGTGAAACACTTAAGGAAACTTATGGGACCCTACGAGAATGACCGAACGAGTTTAAATGTGAAACTATGGATGGTAGCAACCTATCTTAAAAGACCTGAAACAAAAGGTTACAAATCTAGAAAATGTTGCTGAAAGTGCTGCAAAAACTCAAACTTCTCATTCAGCTAAAATCCTCCTAGAAAGGTGGAAGTGTACTAGAAGCCCTAGGGGAGACTAAATTTGACTTCGATGAGTAAAATAGAGTGGATCAAGGCCTAAGTGGGATGAGAGGAGGTTAGACACCCAGCAGACAACTCTCAGCAAAAACCCAGAAAGAGATCTGAGAAAAACCTTAAAACACAGAAATCATATGTTCTGACCTGTTTTCTGCTGAAATCGCACTTTTGGGCTGAAAGATGCATTCCAAATCCTAGATTGCACCTTTTGGGCTGAAAACTGTGATTTATGTTCTGAGGATCCTAGTCTACAAATTTTGGAAAAAAGTGTCGCCTTTGTCGCAGCTAGTTCTTGTGACCTGCGGAAATGACTAGAAAGCTTGTGGAAGTCAGAAATTTATCAGATCTAGGGTTAAAAAATTAGGAAACATTAAGAGAATTGAAAGAAGAAGAAACCCTAAGCTGAAAACCGAAGGTCACCCAGGTTTCTGGATCTGAAGTATAAAACCTAGTGGAGTCGCCAATTTGTTGTAGTGTTTTCTTTTCAATGATGTACGAAAAGAACCCACTTAATATTGTGCATGACAAACAATCTCAACAATAGAAATGGTTGCTAAACATTGTAGATCTACAGCTATTGATAGAAACAAAACCTGCCAAAATTCTTATCTATGCTACGATCATAGTTAAACAGTGAAAGAAAGAGTAATAACCCCAATTATCCAATGGAAACCAGATATTTAAAGAATAATTTTATAATAACACATGTGAAAAGAACAGATAAATGTTACCAGTCCCCCTCTATGGGATGGGCTCTTGGCTATCCGCAAACGTCTTCAACTTCTGTAGAGTCTCTCTCCTCTATAATGCATAAACCCAGCAAAAATATGGTGTGCAACAACAAAAATAATAAGAGTTACAACAGTGAGTGCAACAATGAAAATAATCAAAAGTGAATAATGAATAGAAAACCCTTCTATTTATAACAAAATATTGAGTTATCCTCGAATAATGAGCAATAATAAAATATTGTTGGTCCCATTCTTGGAATAACCACCTAGAATATTTTGTTATATTTGTTTAGGAGGGAAAAAATATTTAAACTTTTATTTAGAAATAATAAATAAATTAATGATTTATTTATTATCTCAAGGAATAAGTTAAGGAATAATAAACAAATAATGATTTATTTAATTATTCCTAAGGGATTTAGTCAAATTTAATCAAGAATAGTAATTAATTAATGATTAAATAGTTATTCTTAGAGAAAAATAAGATAAATAATGATTTATCTGTTTATTTTTCATGATTGGGTCAAATTTGACAAGGAGTAATAATAAAACAATGGTTTAATTAATTATTCCTAGAAGAAAAACAAATAAATAGTGATTTAGTTAATTATTCTTCATGGGTTTAACTATAAATTACTTAATAAAGGTGGTTTGTTAGGTAATTTCTCACAGTGAAAGAAATTTTACTAGGGTAAAATTGGCTTTACATGGTATACTTCGATCCATCTAGTAAATTAGGCTAGATGATCAATTTTTTGGTGATAACACTATGCCTTTAATTCCATTGGAGATAAATTATCAAGACATTGTCTTAGCTTCGATGGTCACTTCAAAAAGTCATATTGTCTTCAGTATACGTGTCACTCCCTTGTTGGGTTCTTGGGATTCTCCAGATCCTTTGAATGAGATATTCCCCACCGACAAGAGTATCGTTGAGGTCATGTCTCTGGATGAACTTCCATGGAACGGTCTACATCATCGTTCTTTTTTTCTTCCTAGCCTTGATGAGTTGCCTTCCTGTCTTGAAGCGTTTGTTTCTCATTATCCTACACCTCCACTTTAGACACCTATCCTAGTGCATGAAGTCTCGTCGAAGGGTAATATGGGAAACATCACTGAACCCTACCCATTGACATTTCAGTTCACCCTGAAGTTGTCAAGATCTTTCAACTAGGGACACCTTTTCCCCATCATGAGTTCAAGTTTCTCTTGCCTCCTTTTACGAGATTTTTTCACCGAGTCTCTACTGTTTTCTCATTATCACAATGGGGTTTTCATCTTATAACTCATAACCCTCACTTTGCCAGGGGGCATGGGGGCGTAGACTTTTATGAGTTTTACTCTATTGTTTGGCTGAGTCGGTTCTTAAATGTCATGTCAACAGTGACACTCCGGTTTTATTCTCTATTGATTGATTACCCGAGTCCGAAAATGAAATCCGTCAAGAAGTATTATGTGTCAAATTCATGTAATAACTTTTGTACATTAGTGTGTTAATTTATTAGTGTGCATTTTTGGTTTTCGGTGTTTGTTTTCTTTGCAAATATGTTTTTTCCTGCTTACCCTATGTTCCACTTGGTTTGCACATGTCATCAGGTCATTAAATTTGTTTTGTTGATGGTGCTTGTCATAGCACACAGAACCTCTCTTCCGTAGCTTGGGTACTCTATGACCCTAATGGAAAGTTGATTAACTTACAAGGTATCTGCCTTGGTTGATGATCCAGGTGGATGTTGGTGGCCACCCACCTATCCCACTTGGACCCCCACAACTGTCTGTTTCAGTTTTTCAGTTTCCATAATTGTAGCACAATTTACTATTTTTAGCAGTTTTTCGGGTCCTAAACTTCTGGAGCCATTTTGAGGGCCTAAACAACGTTTTTTAGGACATCTAGGAGCAACCTGGGTCCATGGACCAATGTTCCTCTTACCAAAGTTGTAATGCTCGGATAGGTCTTTCTAATGAGCTATTATACGCATCAAATGAAGATCGGGTGCCAAAGTTACGACCCCAGGAAGTTGATGTACCAACTTACCCAAAACGAGGCCCATAATTTGGTGTTTCATCTTCTAGGGTTAGGTTTTGGGATGTGAATGGTTTTCCATTGTTTCTCAACAACAAATAGGCCTTCAAGCCTCATTGTAACACAGTTCAGAGCCATGCAACCGCCACATCTCTTCTCAGAGATAAGCCACCATCGCCCTAGCTGGTTTATTTCCATTTCTATTTGTAAGCATATTTCAGTATTTTACATTAATGAAATGAAGTATTATTTCCGCTGCATATATGTATTTATGGTTATCTCTGTAATCTGTTGCATTCCTATTTAAATCTGGATCAGTGGTATCAGAGCGGTCTGCTTTTTCTCTGTTTTTCTTTGCATGTCCCCAATGAGATCAGGATATAAGGATTTAGGGCTTGAACTAGTTGAACCTTTGCAAGACCAGCCTCGCAAATCCCAACAGTCTCCCATGGCGGATGAGAAGAAAGACAAGGGGGTAGGAGATCATATCAAAATCTTGCTCAAAGAAGCCCTCGAGTGACAAAGTAACGCGATGATGGACAGCTTTGTGCAAATCCTTCAGCGGCTACCCAGAGGTGACGCATCGACTTCTAGTAGCTACTCTGGAAACGCCACACCCTTTAAGGTACAATTTAATTTTGAAATCCCTGTCTTCGAGGGTCAAATAGACGCAGATTTCATAGAAAAATGGTTAAATATGCTTGAAGGGTATTTTTCTGTTCATGAATTTTTGAGTCAGGAAAAGATTGTTTTTGCTCTTCTCAAAGCAGCCCCCCGCATCAAGGACTGGTGGGAAACCTACTGCGAGCAGCAGGATGAAAGTATGGGCTCATTGTTTTCAACCGCACCCATTTGGAATTCCTTTCGAGATGCCATCAAGGAGCAGTACTACCATGTCAAAAGCTATGAGGACAAATACATAAAGTGGACCACGCTGTGGCAGGGATGGGACCAAGATGTGTCAGAGTTCACAAACTTTTTTCATACCCTTCGCACACACTTGGGTATCAAAGATTCTAAGCTACATCAGGTACTTAAATACCGCATCTTCCTACACAGATACATTCAGGAAGAGATGGAGTTCTTGAACATATCCTTGCTCGGCACAGCATACCGATATGCTGTCAAAATCGAGCAAAAGTTCAAACAGAAGAAGAGAGACTTTGGATCTACGCATTCGAAGACCAAAGGACAAAGCCAAGGCGGCGTGACCCAAGACAACCCGTCAAAGCCACAAGACAAGAACAACACCAAGAAGTCGAAGAAGGACACAGGAAAGTGGTGTGAGTTCCATAAGAGCCCCACTCACAACACAAGTGAGTGTTGGACCAAGCAGTTACTGGTGGCCGAATTGAAGGCTTCAGAATCAGATGCATGTTCCGACCCTGAGTCAAAACCCGACAAGGGGAATGGAAAACGGAAGTAGATCATTGATGCAGAGCCCATAGTCACTATTGACACCGCCAAGATCCAGAAGAATGAGTCTGAAGATCCAAAGGAGGGGGAGCGTCTTTTGCACTCACAGATGTGGGTGAAGGGTTCGCCGCTGCAATTCATTTTCGACAGTGGCAACCAAAAGAACCTCATTTCAGCAGAGGTCGTGAAGCTTTTGAGCCTACTAACTACAACACACCTGTAGCCATACAATATCGAGTGGCTTCATGAAGGACGAGATCTCCAAGTCTGCCAGAAATGTCGCCTTCCCTACAACATCAAACCCTTCACAGACGAGGTATTGTGTGATGTTACACCTCTCGATGCTTGTGATGTTTTATTATTCCAGCCATACTTGTGGAGGTGACATGCTATGTATGAGTCAAGGCCTCTTGTTGTCATTATTTCTTTGTGTAATTTATTATACATGATACTAGAGGTAGCCCCACCTACTGCCACCTCTTTGATCACTGCCAAGAAAGGCAGCAAGCTCATCTCCCAGACTAGGAAATTCATTTTTTGTCCGGTTCGCTCCCAAAGTAAGGGAAAGATCGTCACCACATCCATGACCTCCGCGAAGGGTTCCTCCACGCAGCAGCAGCAAAAAAGGGATACGATCATGACAGAACACTAGAACAACTTCTTCTCACCCACAGGGGTACCACACAAGCTTCATGTGGGCAACAAAGTCTAGTTGCATCTACAGAAAGAACGCCTTACAAGAGCCCATCAGAAGCTCTGACCACGCCGGCATGGTCCTTACACCATTACTAAGGTTGTGGGAAACAATGCTTTGGATCACAACATTCCTCCATTCCTTCACCTGCACCATGTGTTCAATGTGTACCGCCCTCGACCATGCTTCCCACCATTACTGGACACATCTGAGATTGCATAATAGCTCACCAGGGACCAAGTTCAACAGATGGAGGAACTCAATGCAATGGGGACCATTGCTTCCTAAGGGGGGAGGAATGATCCAGGTGGATGTTGGTGGCCACCCACCTATCCCACTTGGACCCCCACAACTGTCTCTTTCATTTTTTCAGTTTCTGTAATTGTAGCACAATTTACGATTTTTAGCATTTTTTCGGGTCTTGAACTTCCGGAGCCGTTTTGAGGCCCTAAACGACGTTTTTTGGGAAATCTGGGAGCAACATGGGAACATGGACTGATGTTTCTCTTCAAAAAGTTGTAGTGCTTGGATAGATCTTTATAACGAGCTATTGTACACATCAAATGAAGATCGGGTGCCAAAGTTATGACCCCAGGAAGTTGATGTACCAACTTACCCAAAACGGGGCCCATAATTTGACGTTTCATCTTCTAGGGTTAGGTTTTGGGATGTGAAGGGTTTTCCATTGTTTCTCGACAATAAATAGGCCTTTGAGCCTCATTGTAACATAGTTCAGAGGCATGTAGCTGCCACATCTCTTCTCAGAGATAAGCTACCATCGCCCTAGTTGGTTTATTTCCATTTCTATTTGTAAGCATATTTCAGTATTTTACATTAATGAAATGAAGTACTACTTCCACTGCATATCTGTAATTATGGTTATCTCTGTAATCTGTTGCGTTCCTGTTTAAATCCAGATTAGTCGAACAACCAATAATATTGTTGAATATAGTGCAGTTATTAAATTCTTGTCAGAAGCAGTTTCTCTTGGCATTAGGGATTTAGTTGTCAAGTTGGATTCTCAGCTCGTTGTGTTACAATTAAACAATCATTGCTTAGTGAGAAATCAACAAATATTGCGTATGTATCTACATGTTAGATTGCTGGAAAGAAATTTTGATTACATTACATATCAACATATTCCACGTAATTTAAATACATTAACCGATGCATTAGAAAATTTTGTTCTTGATAGGCATTTGCGTCATTTATAAAACTGAATCATGTTATGAACACATAAGTAGAAATAAAACATGCATATGTGTGTGTGTGTGTGTGTGTGTGTGTGTGTGTGTGTATCGTGTCTGTCGGAGTGTTTACATCAAAATGTCAAAAAATAGAGTGTTCTGAGACACTTGGCTTTCAAAGCCTACAAAATGTGTAAAAGACCTAGATAAATTATCAAACTGCACAATGCTCATGATAGCACGAGACCACCCTGATCAGTGGGCCTAGCATTCGACGCAATCTCGTAAAGACTCCCACAGTGTGTCTCTGCCAACATAGTGGAACATCATCGATAGTGGCATAATCTGGAACTCCTCGAGTTATTGCCTCCAGATTGCACTCCATCTCAGCTAAGGGGTCAGCGCCTTCTTCGTAGTCCGCACCCACTATCATATGAGAAGCTCCTTGTGCTATTGGCGACATGCCTAGTGGTCTTCCTGGTCCCACATCTACATGTTTATCATAAGTTGAGTCTCATTTTACATTTTTACAAAAATTCATAAAACTTGAAAAAATCCAAAAACTAGTTTTTACCTGCATTGGTCCATTGTTCACCTGGTGGCAGAGGTAGATCTAGATCCCACCTGAAATATGTGCCAGCATAAGCGTAGTCATCCACCACAAGTAGTTGGCGTTCTAGCTAAGTGAAGCACTGTGGTGGATAATGCATATGTTGACTTGTGCCTCCTCGAGGCATGAGCTGGCTCCATCTCATGAGTCTCGAATCACAGGGGGCAGGATCGAGTACCTCTGCCCACTGATACCAGAATAGGGGCACTCGCTCCAAAAATAAGATCATTAGTATAGAAACGAACCCAAATTGCTTTAGGTGTCCATATTTCCCCTTGGTTAGTTGATGTTTCATGTTTGCCAAAAGGCCTCCACACCAGTTGAAGATCGTGGGGGTCAAGCATGCGATAGCATATTGGAACTGGAATTTTGAAGCCTCATGCAAGGCTTGCATGCCGGATACATGTGCCATAGTGAACAAAATCGTTCTTAGGACGAGGTTGTTGGTGATTTTCGCAATCTTCACCTTACCTCCATTGGTTATTTCGGCACCAGAACAATACCTCTATAATAAACCCCTTGTACCCTCACCTCCTTGGCGAGATCCAAAGACTTGAACTGCTTCCCCTCATTGAGACAATCTCATGATGAAGTAGATATCCATCTCCTCCAGTGCTATTTCCTGGCCTTTTATGATGAAGACCTCTCGATCTACATCCCAAAGACTGATCAAATAGGGCAAAAACTCCATCTGAGCCCTCAACCCTATGGTCCTGAAGAATTTTAGTAGCCCGCAATTCCTCAAAGCATTTATGCATTCTGGATCTTGAGCTGCTTGAAAGTCTTCGACCGCATGGCCTCTTTCTTTCCACTCCAATACCATATTCTCCTAAAACATGACATTTAAACACTTATTAATGACTTTTTCATGGATCAAAATCAACATTTTTTTCTTAAAAGAGAGTTTAATTTCTTTAAAAGTTTCCCTTGGTGCCATCGCGTATGTTTTTACAAACAATGTGATGGTTTCACGTGAGCCTTTAGGCTCAAGCACAACCATCTCGGGTCCGATGACCATGCCCGCGACGGTCGTTGGCGCCCTAAATTTTTAAAAAATCCTCCTTTTTAGCGTAAAAATCACCATTTAAAATGCATAAAAAAAAGTAATAAAATGCAAGAGCAAGAATAAGGTTCTTACCTGTCGCAAATGGTTTGTGAAATGGTACCCTGGATCTCCCGCAAAAACCACTGGAAAATCAAGAGACTTAGGGCACAAAAAGTACTTTTAGAGCTCAGTTTGGTAAAATGGTAAAAAAATGAAATTACTTTTACCTATTTATAAGTTTTGAAAGTCATTTTGTCAATATTTTTCGTAATATTTCAATATTTTCTCTCGATATCAGTGATGGGTGTGTTTCTTGTGCAGTTACAGGTGCCTTCAATGTGTATAGTGATCATTATTAACCAATTCTGGGAGTTTTATTTTATCTATTTTTCGAACTCATTAAACAAACGAAAAAGGAACCCCCCTAGAGTCATCTTTCATCTCTTTTCTAACTCTTGAAAACTGAAAATATTGTGAGTACTTGTCATTTTGAACTTGTTAAAGTAAATGAATCAACGTCACCTCAGTATACGTTTACCCCTCTTTTGGGTTGAGATTGACTATTTATGAAAAAGGTACACCTTGGTCAACATTGTCAAGAGGTTCCTTCGGACACTGTTTTCTACCTTTTCGGGTTCGAGGGTCAAATTATGAAAAGGGACATGTTGGAGTTTTCTTTTCTGTTTCTTCTTCAAACTCTCTAAATGTGAAAAATATACCTAGCTATTCTTACGTCGAGCTTGTCAAAACTTTACAATGAAAGACTCGTCACCATGATGATACCGAGCTTCTCCTTCCTAGGGCTCGTAAAACTTACTAGGATGGATTCATTCGAAGAATGAATTTTCATGACAAGCATATGTTATCCCCTTCAAGCTTGTAATAAAAAATATTTGGGATACTTGCTAGAAATAGCTGGGAAAAATGAAAATGAGACATCCTTTGTATATTAGCATGTCGCTCTTGAACATGACACTCTTCTGCTCTTGTGTCAGGTTTGGGATATCCTCACTCAGTCACTTGTCCTCCCGGGTTTGGGTGATCCATTTTTCCTTTCATTTGACTATTCCACACTATCATCATGACCTTTAGTCCTATTTCGACTCAGATGTTGCCACACTCCGGAGTCGTGTTGCCAATATGTTCAAGAGAAGTCCAATCTGCAGTTATTTACCTATACATTGTTTGATTCATTGCTACAGTCCTAAATATTATTCCACTTTATTCCTTGTTTCATGTCAATGATGGAGGATTCATCATTTCCCTCCTTCGATGGGTCACTTCCTGTCGACTTCAGCTCATTATCCAGGAAGATGACTTAGGAACTTCCTTTCAGTACCTTAGAGCTGGCATGCCCTAATTGTCAATTCTTCGCATCTGACAATAGGTCTTCATTATTGGATTTCGATTGGGTGATTCCACGAGTGTTCGACCTCAGCTTCATTATCACATTCACGGATTTTATTGTTGTACCTTGAGAGCCATTTTCATTATTGGTGGTTTCTCTCGTACCTGTTAATGGTCCACATCATTGGCCAGTAATCAGTGGTTTTCTAGCATGTTTGACTTCAACACGTTTATTCGCATGTTAGGATTCGTACATTGATCGGGTCGGGATGGAGTGAAAGACCCTGAGTCTTGTCTGTTATGACTCAGACTACATGGAGTTATATGTCATTCATGATTGTACACATGTTTCTACTATACGGATGGCTATGACCATACCGTGAGACTTTATATCTATGATGATCCTTGTTATCTGGATGGATGTGCTCATACCATGGATCTTTTCATATAGTCTTCATCATCCAAATGGATGTGTCCATGCCATGGATTCATGTCTTGATCTCAGATATGTATATGTATATGCATCCTTGATTTTCAGGTCTCCTGACAATGCGTGTCCTTGTCTTTGCCAAAATCTCGTAAAGCATCTCATCCATCACTCCTCGTTCTACCTTCATGCTTTAGGGGGCATCTGTTACATAGTATTTTGTCACGCCTGATGCAATTCCCTATGACATACCCTAAATTTCCCAAAACATGATTATTATACAGTATACTCATCCATGTATACAGCTCATATCCCTCCTTTAACTTTGCTTGGAAAATATCTGGATCTTTCCCTGAAGAAATAGCTCTTAAAACCCTAAAATGAAGATCATCACCCTTATGAACCTCACAACCGCGATGATCGCCTATTGCACCATGTTAGGCCAATGATGGCATCGCTCTGTTCCATTGCATACCTGTGATGGTCTCAAAAAGGAAATTTTCCCAAAGAGGATGAGAAGCTTTGTGATCTAGAAGCTTCCATAGTGCCAAGATGGAGGTGGTTTCGCATAGATGATGTTGAAGCCTCCTAATTTGACCTCTTGGTCTCAACCCTATGAGATACCTCCTTGAGATGTGGGCCTAATCCTATCTTTCGAGGAGTCTTAACTCCCTCTCCCAGCCTATAAATTCCTCTTCTCCCATTCCCAAATGGTTGGTCTAAGTCCATTTGCACCCCTATGTTGAGCTTGTGCTTAGAGGCTATTCATTAGACTTGGAGAAGGAGTGTTTGGAGAGTTTCTTGGCTTGGACTTGGATTACCACTCAAGGAGAGCCTTTCAACATCAAGGCTATGGTTGTAAGCTTTCCCTTTATTCTTTAAATAATATACAACTGCTAGTTCATCTTCCCAAAATATATATGTTCATGTATGTATTAGCTTGGCATTCCTTGATCAGCTAAGTAGGTTATTATTGGATTTTCTATTGGCTTTTGCCATTCTTTGGTGTCTCTTCATCACTTGTGCAAGTACATAAGCGCTGAAAGAAGAAGGAACAAGTCTGGACATAAGCGGTTCGAGGATCTCAACAAAGGAAATAGGAATAGAATAAGAGCAAGGTAGGTCATCTCAGTCATTCTACTTTTCAATTATAATCTAGGAAGATGTCTAATTGATTGTCACTTCAGTTGTTAGACCCACTCATTGGGCTAGAGGGATCGTCTATGTCCGCAGAGAGGATTAACCTTGTCAACACCCCCTTGCTAAGGAGGTGGATATTTCAAACCATGTGTTTTTTTTGGGATAGAAATGGATTCATTAACGAAGTAGGTTGATAAGAAGTGGTTTTCTACAAAAAGTAATGATGGATCTCATCCATTCGAGGACATTCATGAGTAGGGTGGTCTTCCCCATAAATCTTGCAAGGAAAATGATTATTTTCTTTTCCACTTTCGTGCCACCCCTACTGGTCTCTTAGGTTTGAGGTGTTCCTTGTTTAGTATTTGAAGGTTTATTGGACTTATTTTCCTTATTTTTACCTCCTAGTTGTCGAGGATTTTTCATAGTTGTTGATTGGATAGAGTTCACCTTGAAGGTTTGAACAGGAACACTAGGAGTTTGAGTGGTAGGTTTAGTATCCAAGGAACCTAAAGAGATGTTCAATTGGCCCTTCAAAGTGGTTGACTAGCCTATAGTTCTAGAGGATATGGATCCCACTACACCATCGGTGTGGCCTGTTCCTGGCTTGTGATTTGATATATGATCCAATGGCCAAGGACCACTACGAATAATATCATATAGAGTACTCGCTTTAGAATAGATCAAGTCCAATTGATGGGCACACATGATGGCTTGTTCCTCGATTTGGGCTCCTAGCTTAACAACATCTTCAGCAATCCTATCCAAGAGGGACTTGGTAAACCAATCACACAACAACTAATTGATTTTTTCATTATATTCCTTTCAATGTTACAATACATATATATACATGCCGAAACATTCATAAACCTCAATCCATTAACCTTGGATTATAATATAATTGTAGTTCCCTTGACTGGATCTACAAGATACCATGGGCAGAAACCATCATACCCAAAACCATGTGCAAAACCCATGCACAAAACCATAGGTAGGTCTGCCCACCTAATATAGGGTCCAAAAAAAAAATCTTTGGGCGTTGCGCCCGATGCAACGAAGTGGGGGTTGTCGCCCCCCCTCTGACCCCCTACTTCACGTGTGGGGCTAGTCATGGAAAGAATATAATACATACCCAAGAAAAATGAGGGTTAACACGACCAAGAGGAATGACCATGGAAATGTGATAATGTGGTGTGTGACAATGAAGCGATATGATGGTAAGTGGATTCCTCCAAGCACTCAATGATCCACATGGATATAGCACTACATTGAGAAAAGAAAGAAAAAGATGTGATCCATGTTCATTTGAAGGTAGTAGAAGAGAATGATTTTTCTTTAAACAAAACACTAAACAAAATGTATCAATGCAAAAAAATTGGATTCAAAGCACTTTGAAAACAAATTCAGAAAGGATAAGCCTTATTCAAAAAAGACGAGAACAAATTCAGAAGGGATAAACTTCATTCAAAAAGGAAGAGGAAAACTAGTTAGTTTTTTTTAATAAGGAAAACATATGAAGATAGTGGTACCCAATGTAGTCAAATACCCTTGTAAGAATACTACCTCCTTTCTATGAAATTATTATAACACTTAAATTTTGCACAACCACCTTATATCTAAATAGCTTAAAAGCACCTAAGCAATTGCACCTTATATCTAAATAGCTTAAAAGCACCTAAGCAAATTGCTTAGCTTTTGATGTTTAAACGTGATATGTATGAGTATTTTAAGAAAATGATCATAAATTAGTAAAAACGAGTTAATTACTTATAATTATAATATTTTAATATCATTTTCTTCAAAATATTTTTTTATCATTAACTGTTTTTTATTTCTTTTGCTGGTTAATTATGATAGTGTATTAGGAACCATTAACTTTTATTTATATAATCATTTGTATATTGTTTAATAGTTGTCTGATAAACAAAAACATCATATGACGGTGAACCGACTCATTAATTGTTGTAGATTATTACCTTTCTTTCACCTACCACTCATCGCCCACCTTCACGGTTGGTTGTAAAAGCCTTCAAACCAGGTGGTCCGATGTGGGATCCACCTTTCCATGTCACCTACCATCATGTATGACACGTCAAGTAGTGTCACCAGTAGGAATTTTCCATATGTCCTCCTACACATGTGTGCCTTCCATGTGTCAATCGTTAATTGTTCATTTGGCCCATGAAAATTGTCAAATCCACTTGCCACGTAGCTTCCTCATAAGTCATCAGGTTAGTTTTCCTTTTGTGTCCACGTCATCCTCACCACCTTTCATCGATGAAAACTGGGGTCTACATATATTGTTTGTTTAGGAAACCATTAGTATCATGGCAGGGCGCCTTCTTGGTTTCATCGATGAAAACTGGGGTCTACATATATTGTTTGTTTAGGAAACCATTAGTATCATGGCAGGGCGCCTTCTTGGTTTCAGTATGGAACAAGGGTGGAGTACAACCAATCATAGGCTACCACACGGCTAGAAATAAACCATGATGGTTTCCTTAAATTTCTAATGGGACTAAGTGTTGTCCTATCGTAGATCGACCGAAGCTTCCTAATCTAACAGCACAATTGCTATCACAGATCGACCGAAGCTTCCTAATCTAATGGCACAACTGGTGAGGATTATCTGGTGGATGTTAAGCTCACGAGTGCTTACTAATTAGTAGATTTTGAGTTGTGGATGTGACCAAGGGCCTAGCTTACTAGTCATAGGCTCTCCTTCCTGAGCTTATGTTTTGGGATTTGGAATGCGATGACTCTCCATCCAGTGAGGGGCCCGTTGTATGTGAGTTAATCAACAATCTCTCCTAAGATTGTGTGTACTAATTACATTGACCTTGACCTCTTTTGTGCTTGTGAAATAAATCTCTCAGCATTACACAAATTTAACGTAAATTCCAAGATATCAAAATCAATATATCATTCATTAATCTCATGAATGTAATTGGTGCATTACATAGACCAAATGGCATGACTAACCACTCATACAAACCTTGTCTGGTTTTGAAAGCGATCTTCCAGGTATCTTGTTATTTGACTTAAACATGGTGATATCCGATTTTAAATCCATCTTGGTGAAGCATTTTACTTGTTGTAACTGGTCCAATAGGTCATCAATCTTAGGCAAGGGGTACCTATTCTTAAGCATATTTTTTTCAACGCCCTATAATCAATGAACATTTTCCAAGCCTCATCCTTCTTACGCACAATTATGATGGGTGACACACATGATGAGGTGTCCAATCAAATAACACCTTTCTCCCATAGCAGCTACAAATGCCTCTCCACCAGTTTGCTTCTAGAACGTATTGCTTGTACAACATGATGTTTGGTAATGGAGATTCTAACAACAAATAGATTGTGTGCTCCACTTCCTTCTTGGACAATAACCCTTTTGGCTCCTAGAACACTCCCTTGTATGCATGTAGAAAATATTATATTTATTGTCTTTGTTTCTTAGTGCACCTTTTTAGGGATGCCTTTAGTCCCATTGGCTCTTCTATAGATTGATTTTCACTTTAAAATAGTAAAACATACTTCTTGCTAGAACTAATTACTTTTTTGGTTTGGTTGGCACTTACTAACAAAATTTTAGGCTTGCCCTTGTGTGTATTAATGATGAAGGGTTCCTTATCCTTGATAAGATAGTATTTCTTGGATCTCCACATGAAGATTGCATATTTCATGTGCATATAGGGACTCCTAAACACCACTCCACATACATGAAGTGGAACTACATCCAATTCTACTTCATCAAAAAAGTCAGCACTAATAGAAAATTTTATTTTACATTGTTTTATTACCTTGATCTATGCATCCTTATTTACCCATCCTAGAGGATATGTGATAGGATGATCTCGAACCTCCAATCCCAGTTTGTTGACTAACTTGACAAATGTACTTGATATTTTTCCTAGGTATTCACAAGGAAGAACAAAAAATGGCACCAAATAATCAACAAACCAACAAAGGCAGAAGAAAGGAAACCCTAGAACATCTTCCTTTCAAGTGGCAAACTCACCTCTCAAATGGATCGATCATGAAGGCTTACTTGAACATTGTGTTGTTAATCCTTATGCACCAAATAATATCCAAGAGATAAGTTTTAAGAATTGGAAATGATCAGCACAAATTAATAAACATTTAGACCATCATATGCTCTAAGAAGGATATGTCAATTAGGATCCATGAAGTGAAAGCTCCTAAAATTTGGCCATGACTACAAATGAGGAAGGGTAGCTCTAATTATAGAGTGGTGCTCACCTTCATTTACAATAAAATAGTATTATCTCATGTGATTCCTTATACAGGCCTAAGAAAAATAAAATGCAATTCTCTTACAACTTATTGCTCTAAAACAACAATAAAAAAAAATGGTTTTGCCACATTTATATTCACCCAAGTGCAATATCACCTAAGAGAGGGATGTTCCCACTAAATAGGGAATGAAGTTGCTTCAAGATGAGACATTTGCCTCCAAAGACCCCCTGAAAGAGGGTAGATGCTCAACCACCTCCTCTAAGTGTGCAATTAAAACCCTTTAAGTTTCCTCCAAGGTGGACGTGTGGCCTCTAAGGCATAAACATCCTCAAATTCTTGAAATAAAACCCTCCAAAGTTAGCAACTCCTCCCAAACAACTCCATAAGCTATGTTTAAAATATTTAAGGGAGGGTTTGGCTTTTGAAATGTATCATATAAGCCTCACATCGTGGTGGAGTATCCCTCCAAAGGAGAATCCAACCATTGTCTAGCCTTCAAAATGTGGGATGACTTCGCGAATGAAGTGAAATAACCATGCAATCAGCGCAAGAAGAATGTGTGATGTCTACAAGGGAATATCATGTCCAAATCTAAAGCAAGGACCCTCCACAAAGCATGGAACATGATTCTCCAAGTCAAATCAGGTCATAATATCCCCCAATGGCTAGCAAGAAGCCCACACAGAAGGTCGACCCTCCAACCAAGAGATACATAACTTTAAAAGTGCAGAAAGAGAAATAGCCAAAAATTACTTTTCTACCAATGCGTTGGGAACCTTAAACTACCTTACGGGAATGTGAACTTCATTGGGAACCATCAAGCTGTCCAACACTATAAATGAAATCAATGCCATCCTCGAAACCCAAGTCCTTCAATCATATATGGGAAACATAATCTTTCGGGGATTATGTGAAATTGTATCAATCACTTGAGAGAAAAGAAAAAATATTCGCACTCATAAGTCCAAAAGACACCTTGGAATAAGAAACAAATTGGTCATTAAGTTGTATTTATGTGTACCATTCAATAAAAAATGAAATTCAGACTTGTCTATCCCCTCTATATTTTTGTACGTATACTAACAGTCATATCAAAGCAGGCTCTTTCCTTCCCTACTCGATTGTGTGAGAACCACTATTTTGTGACAGTCGTATCAAAGCAGGCTCTTTCCTTCCCTACTCGATTGTGTGAGAACCACTATTTTGTGGCGTTCCTTAGCCTGGGTGTTCTCCTTAAGCAACCTGCTTTTCTCATGTCCAGAATCTTCTCATGCCCATATATTTTGTTGTTTGTGACCTCTTGATGCCCTGTGTTCCCATTCGATCAGTCGGTGTTCCAGTAATGACGACAGCTAGACGGTGGCAAGGACGCAATAGAAAAGCTTCTGAGCATTATAACAAGATTGATTAACTCATGGAAACTTGTATCTTTCACCATATTTCCTTCATATGTTTCTTAATTTTGTTCATAGGAAGCTTCACTTGCTGATGGAACCTTCATGTGCAACCAGAATTGTGAAATTCTCACAGGTTTCATCCACTATAATGGCTTTGACTTCATGATGCAGTGTCATTCTCATTTTCCTTGAACTTTTGGCATCCCGATCACTTATTCCTTCATGGTCGAGAACAAACCCTTGAATTTGACCTTCTACCAAAGAGGATAAGGTTAATGTAGCTTATATTTATCAAATCCAGATGAGGATTCTCTTGAGGCCACCGCCAGTCTTCCTCAATCCCCTAAATAAATAGTGACCCGTAAAAATTGAAAGGCTGTGCAGAAAAAGGAGGTACCTATCAATGCTAGTGCTAGAGAAGGCCGGGTCAATGCAGTAAATGCTTCTGTTGAAGCCACGGGAGATCCTTCTTAATCTTGAGAACAAGTGGTCCCTCGCAGAGGACGAAGGGGTGGGCAGAAGAATAATGAGAACAAGTATTCGGCTGCAAATCCGGCTCAATCTTCAAAACGTATAGCTAGTTACAGAAGGAAGAAGGAACTAGTGGTCAGTGCTAGTATTGAAGAGGATAAGGTTAGCGCAGCTGATGTTTCAGGATCCTTGAAACAAGAGATGAAATGCAGAGGACGAAAGGGTAAACAAAAGGTTGAGTAAATGGTGACTTGGATGGTTGAAGAGGGAAGAGCAAGATGGTTAACGTTCATGTTCAATGTTGGTCTAAAAGGCTGTGACAACTAAGGGGTTTCCAGCAATAAAATATGTGACACAAATCTGCTTTTTCCAATTGTATAAGAGATGTGTAAAGAAAGACTATTGTGGCTATTACACAGGCTCCAATTTTCTTGTTTACAATATCCGTCCGTATAGGATGTCATATAAACTCTCATTCACTGATCCACTTCAACTTGATATGCAGCAATAATTTCAGTGTAAACTTGTGATGGCAGTCTTATCAACCAGCATTGTGAATGCATTATTGTTTTTAGATAAATGGTTGTCTACAGAGTATTCCTTCGTACAAAATTCGGCATCTTTAGCATTATATACCATACGGTGCACCAACAGATTTTGTATGAAGAGGATTCTGGTTCAAAATTATATCATTCCCTTAATGCTACACACCGCAAGTAACCACGGTACATGAGAAACGGTGGTTCACACCTTTCATCAAACACATGCTCGAAGAGTCATTTGGATGGCATCAACAACATTTGGACAAGACTCTTGGATGGCATCAACAACATTTGGACAACATCTATTTCATTTGGATAGCAAAAGACTCACAGCATTTATTTAGTCTGAATTGTTTGGAAAATGGATTAAATTGATGAGTTATCAAAGTTATTGAATACTTAAATACACTGCATTGTTGACAATATGGTCACAATGAACAAATGAAATCTTATTGATGTTCAAATCTACTTACAAAATGCACAGGACAAGGTCAAGTTTCTCAGCTCAAACCACAACTTCAATGAGATGGACAACAGAGAAGGAATCAACATTCTGAACTAGTTTTTGTTCAGAACAATTCTCTATTTAAGATTGATTCTCATCAGCTACTATCACATGATCAGATCAATGATGCTAGTTTAGGAGGATATTCAAATGAAGATGGGGTTTTTTAAAAACAAGTTCAAACTGCACTTCCCAAGCCAATCATCAATCCTTGAAAAGAAATCATCAACAACAAACATAGAACCAATCTCAAATACAAAAAGGAGGTGACCTTTCACATTCCATAATACTCCAAACCCATCCAATTTCAAAGTTTTGGATTTCTTCAACAAAGTTCATCTTCACTTGCTCCACTTCCACATGAGATTCACAAATGTTGACATTGCCATTAAGTCAACCACATGAAAGATTAGTGTTTTGATCTTCACCCTTGTCAGCACTCTGGAAAACATACTCTATCATTTAAACAAATGTTCCAGAAACGGGACTCCTACAAGAGTAAAGATTCAGTTTGGATGGATCACTTCTTGGCAATGGACTTCAATAGCCAAGAAGGTACATCAGTCATATCATAGAATTCATTCTCATTTATTAGCACATTTTACAATGGAGAATTTGCATCTTCTCACCTTTTATCTGATAAGGGGGAATCAATAGCTAGCTACTAGTTTCAAAATCATATCAAGTGAGATTGAGCCATAACCAAGACTAGAACCTAGAGTCGGAGTCAAAGTTGTAGTCAGAGATAGACTCATCTTCCATGACCATGATTCGGTTTGTCGTCATTATAAAATCACCAGTTGGGTTGTGTTCCCCATTAAACCACCACTTAGTAGAATATTGACTGTTTCTGCTAGACAATAGTTGGTTTTCATCTTCAAACCACCATTTCAATAGTTTCTGGTTATCTTTAAATCATCATCAAGGATCACTTTTGTTTAGTAGAAGACATCAACTTCTATCCAAATTTGGAATTGTTCCAGGAACTGCTTCAAGCCAAGTTCCATAGTTGGTGGTCAACCTTAAACCACCACCAGTAGAAAATTTTGGTAGTTCCATAGTTGGTGTTCAACCTTAAACCACCACCAGTAGAAGACTTTGGTTTTTGCTACCCATTTAGTTTGGCATCTTCCTTAAACCACCAAATTCATAGAGCACAACTATGCATTCATTATTGTTCACCTTCATATTTCAATTGTTTTCTTGCACTCACATACACCCCTTTAGATTAAGTGACGGAATGTCAAAAACGTAATCCTTAGGGGAATATGGTAAATTGTATCATTCGCTTCAGAGGCATGAAAGACCTCAACTGAACACAAATGGTCATGAGAAGTCCAAGAGACCTCTTGGAATATGAAGTCAAGGGTCATTGAGGTTTCTATTTATGTATATCATTTCAATAAGAAATGTAGTTCACAATTATCTATCTCATGTCTATTTTTGTGTGTCATACTAACACATATAATTAATCAACATGTCATTAAATCCTCTATCTCATAGATATGTTTGAGAACAAGTGCTCTAGTTTTTTGCAACCCAAAAATACAAAGGAGTAGTGAAAAGATTAACTAGGGTCACCCCTGCCAAACTTGTAGGTTTTAACCTTGTCAAGAAATTACCTGCAAACGAATTCTTAAAAACAGAAAATATACAATGGCAAGAAACAAAAAACAAAGACATAGAGATTTTCCCCTGGATCCCAAAACCGGGACTACCAGATTGATTTTTTCATTATATTCATTTCAATATTACATTTTATATATATTATATATATATATATTCTATATTACAATATATATATATATATATATATATACATGCGGAAGCATTCATAAACCCCAATCCATTAACCCTGGATTAGAGAATAACCATAGTTCCCTTGCCCGGATCTACAAGATACCATGGGCAGAAATCATCCTGCCTAAAACCATGTGCAAAACCCACGCAAAAAACCATAGGTAGGTCTACCCACCTAATATAAGGTCCAAAAAAAATCTTGGGGCGTTGCGCCCGATGCAACAAAGTGGGGGTTGTCGCCACCCTCTAACCCTCCCAAAAAAAATGACCATAGAAATGTGATAATATGATGTACGATAATGAAGCGATATAATGATAAGTGGATTCCTCCAAGCACTTAATGATCCACATAGATATAACACTACAATGAACAAAGGAAAAAAAATATATATGCGATTCATGTTCATTTGAAGGTAATTCAAAAAAATATGTGTTTCATGTTCATTTGAAGGTAGTTCAACACACATTAGCATGTTGCACTCCTCATTATTAGAAGAGAAATGATTTTCCTTTTAAACAAAACACTTAACAAAATGTATCAATGCAAAAAAAATTGGATACAAAACACTTCGAAAACAAATTCAGAAACGATAAGCCTTATTCAAAAAGGAAGAGAACAAATTCAGAAGGAATAAACTTTATTCAAAAAAGACTAGTTAGCTTCTTTTTTTTAACATAGTGGTACGGAGTGTA
Organism: Pinus taeda; assembly: GCA_000404065.3. Taxonomy (NCBI): domain Eukaryota; kingdom Viridiplantae; phylum Streptophyta; class Pinopsida; order Pinales; family Pinaceae; genus Pinus; species Pinus taeda. Next base: position 60,041 of record APFE030668945.1, on the reverse strand, counting down.
GTCAAATATCCTTGTAAAGAATACTACCTCCTTTCTATGAAATTATTATAACACTTAAATCGTGCACAACCACCTATATCTAAATAGCTTGAAAGCACCTAAGCAGATTGCTTAACTTATGATGTTTAAACATGATATGTATGAGTATTTTAATGATAAAAAAACTTGGACTTAAACTTATCATAAACTAATAAAAACAAGTTAATTACTTATAATTATAATATTTTAATATCATTTTCTTAAAATAATTT
>APFE030668945.1:1972-40953 GCA_000404065.3 Pinus taeda | reverse complement strand
TAAAAATAAAAATAAATTCAGAAGCTAAATAGTTAAATTTTTCCCTAATTGATTGATAATTTATCCTATTTCGGATAATATAATTTATTCTTATCGAGATAGGATATGGTTGGTAGAAAACCAAGGAGTTATATAACAAGGAGGAGGAATTCCCTGGAAGGCTAAAAGTGGCAGGAATCTGGGCAAAAAAATTTCAAAAATTTTTGTAGAGGCAGTGTTTGAATCATGTTTTTTTATGGTGGAAATGGATTTAGCACCATAAAAAACGTTTAGGACATCTAAAATTTTGTTTAACAACTATAACTTGGATTTACAAAAATTCTTGCTAGATTTTCTCTAAATATGACGAGAATTTCCATAAAAGCAACTCCTCCACCTTGTTAGACTATGCCCAAAAGCATTCACGGAATACATAGCCAGATTATAAAAACCAATGAAAAACTGAGTAAAATTGAGATAAAATAAATTCAAAACATGGCAGATATTCATTCAATTTCAGAGAAAACTCTTTTACAAAAATCAGAGTCGCTGCTCTTCTTTAACCACTTCAAAAACCTGTGTTATAGCTCCGTTTGTTATAGCTCTGTTTTCACATACAGTAAGAGCTCTCTACAGCTCTATTTTTCACTCACAGTAACAACTTTGTTACAGAGTAAAATCTCTTGTTACACAGTTCAACTAAAACCTCCGTTTACAGAGTATAAACTCTGTTTCTGTTCTATTTCTTTTTACCACAGTAAGAATTGCTTATTTTCGTATGCACAGTAACAGGATTGCGTACATGCTTAGTTATAAACGAAAATGGATTTGGTTACTGAAACAAAGAATTATTAGGAGGGTCAAAAGTGTTTTGAATTTGATAAAATAATTTCAAAAAAATCTTGTAGATGCAGTGTTTGAATCATGTTTTAGATGGTGAAAATAGACTCAGCATTTAAAATTATGAAGTTAGTTAACTTTTACTTGAATTTACAAAAATTCCAATAAAATTATGAAGTTAAACAGCTTTTACTTACATTTACAAAAATTTCAACTAATTTATTTAAAATATGACCAGAATTTCCATAATTTTTAAAATAAAAAAAAAATAGCATAGAATACGGCAATAAAAATTACCATAAACCGGACCATTCATTCAATTTAGTATGGATCATCATAAGATTCTTTTTGTACACTGGAACGGAACAGTTAGGGAGATTGAATGCGCGAGTTGGATGTTGACTCTACTTTTTTGTTCGTTTCGCTGCTTGTTCAAAGGTACCGTGAGTTGCGGAAACCAGACATTGCAGAAATTTCCTTGTCTGAATTGCCTAGAAGATGCCACGAATTTCTCAAGATTCAGATATGGATGATTAACATAGCTTTGTTGTTTCATCACGCTAACTCTGTTGACTCCGCCACTTAAATTGAACTGAATGAGGGGCAATAGTGTTCACCGCCACCGTCTTACTTTTTTCTCCAAATACTTTTTGGGCATTGTGCAGCAGCGAGAATAACAGTCGCCCTCGATCGTTTCTCTATAGCTTGAAACGCGCGCAACACATTTATTCCGTTGCTTCTGGCGGCTCGGAGTTCAGGCGGTTCCAGGGGTTTTGAAACTATATTTGCAGGAGCAATAATTGTCCGAAGTTTCACTTACCTAGGGAGTATTTTCCAGACGAAATCTGGGAAAATAAATGGCGATATCGTCTCGAGTTGAAGAAAAATCACTTTTGTTTCTCAACGTGTAATTGGGGATCGGGGTTCAGGTTTCTAAAAAGAGAAGAGTAAAGTGCTGGATTGCATTAATATCAAAGTTGGCCTGCCCAGAATGGAAGCGCCACAGGGAGTCTGCCGGCGGTTGCTCCCTTGTTTGTTGCTTCTATTCACTTGCAGCGTTGTTTCTGGAATTCCCTTTTCAAACCATCAGTACTGCGTCACTAAAAAAGATGGGCTAAGCCTCGGTTCCTCACTCACTTCTCAACAGAACACAACTTGCTTGGTTTCTCCCAATGAAACATTTTCTGCCGGATTTTATGGAGTGGGTAACAATGCTTATGCTTTTGCCATATGGTTTACTCAGACGCCCAGCCGAACAGTGGTCTGGGTAGCCAACAGGGAACGACCTGTCAACGGAAGACATGCCCGTCTTTATCTGCAGAAAGATGGAAACCTCGCTCTGTGGGATGCAGATGGTAGCGTTGTGTGGAGTACCAACACCAGTAACAAGAATGTAAAGGAAGTTCTTCTTCTAGAAACAGGGAATTTGGTGTTACGCAGCTCTTCAGGTGATCAATTTGTGTGGGAAAGCTTCCAGCAGCCCACCGATACTCTTCTTCCATTTCAAACCCTGAATGATAATACAGGGCAGTTAATATCCAGATTGGGGACTTCCACGTTTAGGCAAGGCTACTATCGTCTCTATTTTGACAGCGACAACCAACTTCGTCTAATTTACGAGGGATCAGGCATATTGAGCAACTACTGGCCTTCTCCTTCCGCGGGATTTTTTTCGGACGGCCGAAACACTTACAATAGCAGCCGCCAAGCGGTATTGGACGGCTATGGTAATTTCCAGTCAAGCGACGGATTTACCTTTCAGGCGTCAGACTATGGAGAAGGCCCCAAGAGAAGATTAACTTTGGACTTTGACGGAAACCTGAGACTATACAGCTTGGTGGAAGAGACTGGTATGTGGAGCATTATTTGGATGGCTATTCCTGATCATTGTTATGTCCATGGTTTCTGTGGAATCAACGGTCTCTGCATATACACTCCGAAGCCCAGTTGTACCTGCCCCCCTGGTTTTCACAGGAAAGATTCCACCGACTGGTTCCAAGGCTGCGAGCGCAATAAACCACTGAATATGTCGGCCAGTACAAAGCTTATTTATCTTCCACATACAGATTATTATGGCTACGATCTAAACTATCAAACTGGGATCACGTTTGAAAGCTGTAAAACTTGGTGCATGAATTCCAGCGAATGCGAAGGTTTTGCCTACCAAATGGATGGTAAAGGAACTTGTTTTCCTAAGGTTTTACTTGTCAGTGGATATCGGTCTCCCAATCAGCAAAACCATATGTATATCAAAGTTTCCAGTGATGATTCTTCTGTTTATAATTCTACTATTGCGTCTCAGCCTTTGCCATTAAACTGTTCGGCTTTGAGTCCCAGTGTTTCCGCAGAGACGACCAAATACGAGAAGCATAAGAGGAGAAGCGCCAATGTCAAATTTCCGCTAGGATTTGCAATTGCGTTTGGTGTAGCAGAGTTGGTTTGCGTGATATTTGGATGGCGGTACCTGTCTATGGCATATAGAGATCCTGGCTATGATCGTCTAGGTTACTCAGCTATCCCTGGTGGGTTCAAGAAGTTCACCTTCGCAGAATTGAAGAAAGCGACGGATAACTTCAAGATAAAATTGGGGGAAGGAGGGTTTGGGACGGTGTACAAAGGCGTTATGACCGATGGCGAGGTGGTAGCTGTGAAGCGACTGGAAGGAGTATCCCAAGGTCACGATCAGTTCTGGGCCGAAGTGAGTATGATTGGGAGAGTCCATCACGTGAATTTAGTTCGTATGTTTGGCTTCTGTGCAGAAAGAAATCACAGGCTGCTGGTTTATGAGTACGTTGAAAATGGGTCTCTGGACAAGTATCTGTTCACAGAAAGTGATGACAGAGTTTTGGGTTGGAAAGAAAGATATGGAATTGCAGTGGGCATGGGAAAGGGGTTAGCCTATCTCCATGAAGAATGTTTGGAATGGATTCTGCACTGTGATATCAAACCCCAAAACATACTTCTGGACATGAAATTTTGTCCCAAGGTTTCCGACTTTGGGTTAGCAAAGCTGGTAGACAGAGATCAAGCATTCTCCTTCTCCACAATTAGAGGCACACGGGGTTACTTAGCACCGGAGTGGGCGATGAATCTGCCAATCACGGCCAAGGTGGATGTTTATAGCTTCGGGATTGTTTTGTTAGAGATAGTGACTGGACGAAGCTCGTTATCCAGTTCAACAGTCCAAAATTGTGGACATTTGGTACAGTGGGTGTCTGCGATGATGAGGGAAGGCAGAGGGATTCAGGAAGCAGTGGATCCCAAATTGCATGGAAATTTTGATTCGGAAGAGGTGGAAAGAGTCCTGAAAACAGCACTGCTGTGTGTTGAGCAAGACAAGGATGTGAGACCTTCCATGAGCCAAGCTGTTGAAATGCTTTCTCAACGGGATTTCTTTACACCAACAGAATCGATATTGCCTAACAACTCAGCCCATTCAGTTCAAGTCCTCTCTTCTTCTGCAGATTCCATGTTGCCTAACTACTCGGCCCATTCAGTTCAAGTCTTCACTTCCTCTCTTTCAACAGCAGAGGGTCAATCCTCTTCCTCTTTTTAGGCAGAAAAGTGTTAATAGCCTGGGCAGCCGGGAGAATCTTCCAGCGACCTCCTCCGAAATTTGATGGATCCGACATTGCAGAAATCAAAAAATTATGTAAATTGCGATTTCTGCCATTTGGATCCCACTTCCAGCGCTCGTTATGCTTAACACTCTAATTTTTGATTTAATGCTGTGATGGATCCACTTAGAGATCTCGTGCTCGAGTCTTGACATTGTAATTTTTTATTTGAATAAGTATGAGTGGTTTTGCAATGGTGCGTGTGCTCAATCCAGATGCGTATGGATTTTTCCTAGCGTTATAATGTAATAACCTTCTCACATAAGCGTGTTCATTTTTCCACCTTTACTGTTGAAAGGAAATATGTTCAAACTCTTAAGCGTGTTCATTTTTCCACCTTTATTGCTGAAAAGAAATAGGTTCAAACTCTTAAATTTATTTTTCAAAATTATAATTTTGATGTGTAGAATTAAAGTATTAATGGTTTTTCATAGTGTTAATATATTTATACATTCAAAATCTTATTTTAAATTATTAAAAATTATAATCTCATAAAAGATTATATTATCATAATTCAATCAAAAATCTAAAATATTTGTATGGTCTCACAAATTAAAGGTTGAAATTTATCTCAAAAGTAATCACAAATCAAAGGTTGAAATTTATTTTCCTTTTAATTAAATGGATTAATTGGAAAAAATGTCATATGAAAATAGGTTTATAGTTTTTTGGGCATGTGGTATTAGTAAGCTATTATTTAAAGTGAAGATAAATCTCCATGATTAAAAATCTTGTTACATGTTTTTTTAAATTTATATGTTTAACTCATATATTAACCATTTTTACAATAATAATAAAGTTATAATTTAGTTCTTCGATCGGAGTGATATGTCAAGTAGTATGAGGTATCCAAAGAGGTGCCCATCACCCAAGTAATATGAGGTATCAAAAGAGGTGCCCATCACCCTAGGGTGATATATCAAGTAGTATGAGGTATCGAGAGAGGTGTCCATCACCCATCAAGTAGTATGAAGTATCGAGAGAGGTGCCCATCACCTTGTCGCCTCCCGAGAAAATTAATGGAGGGGGGTAGCATGGCCTATCACACACAAAACGATTTCATGCAAGAAATTAAATCACAAATGCTTGTCGACTGGTTCATTAACACTTATCCGATGGAGATGGTTCAAGGAGTAAATTTCTATTTAACTCTTAGAGACAATTTTGATCCGATGCATGTGGGATTAATCCTCTCCTTAGTCTTCTTGGTAACCCAAGCAACCCAGCTAGGAAAGGGGAGCTTTTCTATTGTAAATCGTACCTTTGTGGCTAGAATTATCGATGGTGGTCTCCCTTATTCGAAGGGGATCCCATAGGTCTTTGTAGTCATTAAGCTAGAACCAATCTCATTAGTCGCAAAGCTGGGAGTCATAAAGCGTCAGAGGGGCACCTTTTTTCAAGAGGTGGAGATATCTTGTGGGAAAGGTTTACTCTGACTCCTCGGTGTGTCGTAGGCACTCTCGTCGTGGCTTCTATAATGTATTCTCTAGTTTGGTGTATCCTTTTAATTGGTTAATTTCAATAGTTTATTAGTAGTGCTATGTTCAAGTTTTTTATTCCTAGCAATTATGTACTTTTCTAGAGTTCTACTTGGTAATCTAGTAATCCAAAGGATTTTCGAAGGTTATCTGTTTATTTTACAACAAGTTCCTTTGTTAAGTTGCTAGTTTGTTAGGGGTCCTCCTCTCTATATCTGGCAATTAAGGTTTATGGTCCTCCTAGGAGGTTGATACTAGAGTCAGTCACATGTACCAATGGTATTTTTCCTTTGGCCTGGTTTATGTAGAGTATTGCTTCATGTTCTAAGTTGTGTGCTAAGGTGTAGGGGTCTACTTCTGTGGCTTTGGTTACACCCCTCTTATGGTGACTTTCTTGGTATCTTGGAGGCTCGATAACCTTCTAATGGTTATATGTTCTTTTTGTGTCGAGCTTATTTTCGGCTTCTTCTGTCAATAAGGGATTTTCTTCTTTGTTCCAATGAATTATCTCCTTAGATTTGGTGGGGGCTACATTGGGGTTATGCCCAAGCATTAATGGTGTGTATCCCCTGGATTGGTCTATTTAGGATGGAGCCTTGTGTTTTGGTTGTAGTGCTCTATCATAGGGATCCTCTACTATGTTTTATGTTGTGGTCACCCTCTGGTAAGTGGGCAGAGTTTCTACGAGGTGTGCATTATCTGATTGTCATGGCTAGGCAATGCATGAGATGCCATCAAGGACTGAATGAGAGGGGTGGTCATAATTCTACTGGTAGGATGTGTATGCAATCTCAGGCACAATAGGCAACATCTTGCTACCATGTAGCAACTTCCCTTGACACTAGAGTAGACATTCAAGAACCAGAGACCCAAGTGGCATGGGAACATCAGGCTTACTTTGACTTAGAGCTCACAACTAAAGTATTTAATTGGCTTCCTCACTCTAGGCACACGAGGGGATGAAGGAACTAATACATGCATTTTGTTACTTTGCACTAGGAGTTGAAGACTTTGTTTAGAGGCATTCTGAAGGAAAAAAGAATAGACATGAATGACATTATCTCATTTCTAAATGATATCTAGAGGATCTAGAGGCATCAAAAATACTTACTAGAACGATTGGATGTTCATCTAGCACATCTAGAGAGTCATATCCAATGTGAAGGGAATATTTCCTATCCTACTAGAACTAGTGCTTAAGATCTAAAATTGGTGACCTCGTCTCACTCGTAGCTTTCTCTTATGTTTTTTCTTGATCTCTTGTTGATGGTTTCTAAAAGATTTTTGGTTGACAAAGTTGTAGTCTTTTTTGGGTTTTTTGGTGGCTACTATGAGGATGACATTGTACTCTGGATTTCTTTGTCTTGGCTTGAGGTCACAATCCTAGTTTTGTGGGCATATTGTAAATCATGTACTCAGGATGTAATTTTGTGAAGTGCAGGTAATAGAATTTTAACTTATAAAATAAAAAGTTTCAATTTAGTTATTTTTTATAATTTTATTAATTTTGACCATATAAGATGTATTGTAAGATAATTCTTTTGATGTTTATTAATGTTTACCAACCATTTAATACATACATACATACATACATATATATCTATATATATATACATTTTTCCACATTTTCTTAAAAAAATGATTCAAATAATCTAATTCCACAATTATAATTAAAAAATTTATAATAAATAGTTGAAAATTTATCCACCATTATTAAATAATTGAAAATTATTCAGTCTAATAATTTTTCAATCCAATATTTCATTTTCTTTGTGTACGTCCATTTTATAAAGATAAAATAAAAAATCAATGTAAGGAAAATGCAAGAATCTAGTCAACCCATGGATACTGTTGGACACCTAATAGTTTACGAGTTGGTGTGGAATGTGAATAGCTGCCAGAGTCAAGGAGACGTTGGAAGATGAATCCAACAGTCATGTACAATGTATTATAAATGAACATCTTTATGACTAATAAATGCAATCTAATGTTTATCTTTCATATTGCCTCGACCATGTATGTGTTTAACATGGTATCAGAACATAGGTCCGAAATTAGTTTTATGCAATGTAACTCCTGCCAGATTTCTTTGCCATGTTTTGTCACTCTGCTAGAGGTTGCTTGAGGTTTTCGTGTGGTATTATTGTGCTGAAGTCAAGCATAAGATGTAACGCATATTATAGTCACGTCCGCTGGCCTCCCTCTATTGCATAGTCGACCCACACGTCCTAAGACCCACTTAGCTCGGCCCTCCATTGCATAGTCAGCTCTGATGGCCTCCCTAGTCCTCTCGCATACTACACTGCCTGATTGTTCTCACCACTCCCATAAATCTGCTCCTGGTTTTTACTTTGGCACAGTTTCAGTTTCGGGAAGGAAGGCACAAGGATCATGCAACTTATTTGAGACCCGACCTCCCGCATATAAGCCCTTCCACTGTTGTGTTTAAACACAGCCACTGCTACCATGCGTTGGCCATATAACTCGACTCCTTGGCTTAGGAAGTAACCAAAGCTTGTGGAGACTCTGCTCTCTAAGTTTGTTTTCCTGTTTTGCTATCCACAACATATGACCTTTCCTGTTTTGAAGAAAATGGTGCGGTGAGCGATATATTCAGTGATTTAAACCTTTTTAAGCCTTGTCTCATGTGTATGTTGGCAATTTGGATCCTTGGACCACTAAGTATGAGCTTGAGCATGAATACGCAATGCACAAAATCGCATGTTAAATAGTTGGATTTTGGCAGTAGTAGAAATCACAGTTTAAGTTATTTACATTCCCACCTCGTTGTTGATTATACAACACTACGTCAATCTCAAAAAGTTTTCAATCCCAGAGAAGCCAAGAAGGGAAGCAATAATGGATATTTCCATGGGAATCACCTCGTCTATCTCAGTGGAAGGAAGCCATGCATGCAACTGAATATAGCTTCCACTGTCTATTGAAGGAAGCCACAAAGTGGAAAGCTGAAATAGATTGCTCTATTTCTATAAGAGGAGTCAAGCCCAATGCAGTTGAGTGTTGAGGTATGGAAATTGTGTCTACACCGCCCTTCCTTGAGTTTATCATAGTGGCATACACTATATAATCAGAATGTCATTATGCCATCACATTTCCCAAATCCACACCATGGTATTAGAGGTGGATATCTCAGGTGAATATGGTGAATATTCTCTTGAGCACTTGAACAGAATTTGTTAATTTTCCTTATAGGGATCACTTTCTAGAACATACAAACTTACAACGGTCAGATTAATGAAAAAAAAAAGGCTTTCGATGATCTAACTCTTTCGTGCACCAAACTTATTTCCATGTGAGAACTCTCCCTCTATGTTTTAGCTGAATCAATAGGGCAATGGACTGCGTAAGAGCTGATACTAAGCTTTAGAATCAATGTTAATATGTTAGCTTGCATATTGTTAAAATGGAGGAAGCTTTCAATACAAGTATCTGCAATCTGGTATGTGGGAATGCATGGTATACACATGTTGATTTTTATATGCGTGTGTTGCTTATAATGCTTCCATCATTTATAAAGTTGCATCATTTATAGAGCTTCCATTATATCAATATAATTGATTTGCTAGCCACTTAGTTGTTAAGAAGAGATATGAAGTTTTTCATTACTAAGGAGTTCATTAAAGAGGCTCTAGAACTAAATTCTCTTCTAGTCAAGCAACAAGAGTATTTCTACCAGAAGTTGTCACACATCACTCCCTATCTGATTGCTAGCGACCAGCACATAGACAAAGCCATTGACTAGAGAACAGAGTTTAAAGATTTAAACACCAAAATCTTCGATTTCATTGAATGGCGGGAATAAGAAGAGGGAAAGAATGCCAATCTACCCGAGATTGAGGAAACTCACAAAGACATCCTCTTTACTAATTGGGATGTTAGGATAAAACAGGTCTAGCTGGCAGTCGCAAGGGCAGCTGGAGTATCGAAGAACATCATCAAGGCGGTAAATCATACCCTGTTCGCTACCAATCTCATGAAGGAGGGTACTGTGAAAGAAATGCAACTTAACCGCTCTAAGTAAAGGTTAGCAAGAAAAAGTAGGGAATCAAAGAGATGCAATTACAAAACTAACTACAACCAACTAGGAGTCGTATTGGCAGTATTCGATCAAGCCACATAGCCAGATTATGACCCTCAACTGTTCTCTCCATGCGAATCAAAGGATGTTGCCACCTATTGCCGATGCAATCTTTACAGGAAAACTCAAATCTTATTTCAAGCCACCTCCTCAAATTCAACCGATGATCGATATTTGTTATTTAAAGGACAAGCTAACAGAGAGAAAGTCACCATCTTAGTTCTGTTTAGTTGATCTTTGTTTATTTTTGGAGTTAGTTACCTATGTAGGAGCAAGGTTGTTTGAAACCTCCTCAAATTATGTATAATATATTTTTGCACACTTAGTTAGAATAGTATTTATACCCTTCTCATGCATTTAGAGAAGGGTTCAGAATTTTATCAAAAACATTTGCAAAGAATGCACTATTGTAAGTTTGTGAATGTTTTGGTGAAATGATGGAACATGATCTTTTCTTGTAGATAGCAAACTACTTTCCTTTGTTGATGCCCTTTTGTATTCTTGGGAGATAATTTGATTTGAAGAAAGAATTTGGTCTATGTCATTTGTCAAATGAGCATGACTTCATACATCTAGTACTATTATCGTGTATGCATAATTCTGTTTACATTTCATTAGTGGAAAAACTTTATTTTCATGAATTATATGTGAGATTTATTGTTTCTGTGAAGCATTGATTGCACTTTTGCATTGATACCATAACTGAGGTTTTGATTTTCATATATAACTCATTAAACATGCAATATATTTTATAAACTTCTTTGACTAACTATTTAGTCAAAGGAATTATCTTTTATGTTATCATCTCCATTTAATTGTGTTTAATCTTTATTATCACATATTAAAAGGATATCTTTGTAGATCGCATACCATACAAGAACACCTAGGTTTATATTAGAATAAGTTAATTTAGAGAAATTTCATCATAGAATAAGTCAATTAGATTATCATTATTCTATTGCAAAAAACTCATGAACCACCCACTCTCGTCTTAAAACCCATATTGGGAAACTGGTCCCGTTATCCCCAGTTGAAGCCACCACTTTAAACAGAAAAGGAGTTGTCTTAAGGTCCGGACCGAGTGGTTATCCCCCATGTTTCGGCAGCAAAATTCTAAGGCCACAACATTTTGGTGCTAGAATGGGGGCCTTCAGTTGTGAATGGCATATAAACCTAAAGATCATTCGGAAAACATTCACAAGATTCAAAACCCCTCCACCACTTATGTACCTTCTAGATCTCATTCAGAATCCCCTGACCAGAAATCTGAAGTTATAGAAACATCTCCCTCATCTCTTGAAGTAGTAAGGCGACCACCATCTCCAAATTATATTCCTAAATCTCCCGAAGTTCATTCTTTGATACAAAAATTAGAACAAATATCCATTTCTGCTGAGAAGCCAAAGAGACCTGAATTATCTGAAGAAAGCATTACCTCCTTATTACAAAAAACTAGTGTATTGACTAGACTGCAAAGTGAAAAACTTGGGGTGACTCCTTTTGAGTTCCCTATCCCTTCACGATGTAGGAAAGTCACTTCATCATTATTTGAATTAGGTATTAGCGAGATCACTTCACCTTTCCACCTATCTATTCCTTCATACACTTCTACTCAATCCACTACTTCTCAAATATCCGCTTCCCCCATTAGTACTACAATTATCGGTACTAACCCAACAGTAAGTTCTTCACCATCTATACCTACTTTTAGACCAACCTTCCCTTTTTCTCCGTGCTCAACTCAAGTTATTTCCAATCAACCTACTCAACCTTGGACATTTCCTGGTACTGTCCTCGTTGCAAATCCAAATTCACTCCCAGCAAATCCAGAAAAATGGCTGCCTAAGTATAATCCTAACGATTCTCTCCCGGCCAAAGAACATATAAACAATTTTATGTTAGCCATGAATCTCAATGGGGTTGCACATGAAGATGTTGTAATCAGACTGTTTCCTTATACTTTTCAAGGATCTATTGGATCTTTGTATTTTTCCCTTCCAGCGAGTTTAATTAGAGACTGGGATACTTTTCAAGAAGTATTTCTTGCAAAATTTGGTGATGACAGAACTGTAGCATCCTTGATCAACGATCTTTCTAATTTAAAAGCTAATACAGATGAAAAGATCAAAGATTTCAACTCCATATTTAACAAATTTCTAAACAAAATCCCAGCTGCCTCTAAACCTTTTGTAGATGTACAAATAGAATGGTATATATCATCTCTTCCCTCTAATATTGCAATATTTGTAGATAGAGCCAATAAGGCTACCCTTGTAGAAAACATGAAAGAAGCCATGTATGTAGAAAGAAGAATCATAGCTTTAGAAAAAAGATGACAAGTAGAATGAGAGGAAGACAAAAAAAGTTATGTTTAAAGATGACTCGAAGAAGAAAACTTCAAAGTACCCTTTTGATCTGGAAGGCCTTAAGAAAGTGTTAAAAGCAATGTCCAATGAAATGGTAGAAATTAAAAAATAGGTCGCAGAATCTTCTACTCCTAAAAGACCTTTCCGATCATTCAAAAAGAACTCCTCTTCTGCATCGCAACCTCCAAACAACATTTCAAATGTGAATCTGACCAAGAATCAACAAACGATTCACCAAACACTGAAGAAGTTGAAACAAAAGAAGAAATTGAACTAAATGGGATGTGGGATTTTATTCTCCCAACTGAAGAAGAGGCACAAGCAAGGCCAGTAACTACCAGAAGCAAAAATTCTCCTGACAGAAGCAAAAAGCTATTATTCCCGCGAAAGAGAAAATAGTAACTAAGAAATCTAAGACCAGGCAAACCGACCCTATTCCTTCAGACTCCTTGAATGCCTCAAAAACATTAGTAATCTCAGATACGATTGAATACAATATAGTGGAAGACATGAAAAAGACCAAAGCTAATATCATGTTGCATGAGCTTACTAAACTCAAATAGCAACAGAAAATCCTATTAAGAGAATTAAAAGCCGTGCCAATATCTCCCCTACCATCTGTTGTAGTTACTCAAGCTTCCTACAATATGGAAAAACCTCCTTCATCCTCAAATAAAGTAGATCCCTCAGATCTAGTTTTGATTGGTGATAGGTCTATTTCTTATGTTCCTCCCTTTCTTCTTACTTATGAAATTTTCAACAGGAATGTTCATAACTGCCTTGTTGACTCAGGAGCCTCCTCAAACATAATGCCAAGGGCTGTGTGTACTAAATTGAACATTACACCTCAAAAATCTGCAGTACACATAGTTCAGTTAGACAGGACGAAAGTAGAGGTACTTGGAGAAATAACATCACTTTCAATTAGGCTTTCCTCTAATCCAAAAGTTTCACAAATAATTGATATATTGGTGGTTTATATCCATGAATTTTATGGTTTGATTCTCAGCAGGGATTAGTCTGAAAAGTTGCATGGTCATTTTGTAAGTGACCGGTCTCGCATGTGGTTTCCACACAACAGTAAACCAAACCAAATCAAGGTAGATCGAGAAAAATTCATGAAATGTACAGTCACAGACCTTGAGGTAAGCAATGAACCCGTTGCCTTCACTAATAACATCATTGGAAACTACTCAGTTGAGTCCTCTTTAGGATCTTTTAATGCTCAGAAACCTCCCTTTTTAGATAATGTTGTAGTTTCTCAAATTGAGAATTTCTCACAAACAAATGCTTCCAAGCGTTTAAGTTTAGTTGATAAAGTTTAAAATGAATCTCTATTTTGATGGTTCTAAATCATAAGATTGTGCAGGTGCAAGGCGCATTTTGATCAATCTGCAAGGAGAGAAAATTATGCTGGCCTAGAGATTGAATTTCAGTGTACAAATAATATCGCCAAATATGAAGCACTGTTCCAAGGACTATATAAATCCAATGGTATTAATGTAAAATACCTTCGAGTCTATGGTGACTCTAAAATAATATTGAAATACGTGAGAAATACAATACACTGTGTTTCTGGGCATCTTAAACATTATCAATCTTTAGCTCAGAAATTGACTTCTCATTTTTCTACTTTCAACATTTTTTCAATCCCTAGACTCCAAAACGCAAGTGCTGACTTACTTGCAAATGTGGCATCTAGACTTATACCATCAAAAGACTTTAGTCCAGACAAATTTTCAATAGAAGTAATATTTAGGCCATCTATTCCCGACAATATAACAGATTGGAGAGTATTCAATAATGATGCAGATATAGTAAATTTCCTTACATCAGAAGGATCATATGAAGAGTAGACCATAGACGAGCATGAGCATGACGTAGAAATAAAAAATAATCTCAATCTAAACCCAATTCCTAAGTCTGTGATTAAGATGGAAGATCTTTATGATTTTAAGGATAGATTTAAGAAAATCACTAACTCCAAAACTCAAAGTTCTACTCTGAGATTTTAAGTAGTAAACCTAGGATGAAATGAGAAACCTTAAAATATCAACCTAGGTCTTGACCTAACATCTCAAGAAAGAGTATTATTCATCAAGTTATTGAAAACATATAAAGGTGTCTTCGCTTGGGATTATGCAGATCTCGAAACCTATGATACCTCTATAATTCAACCTACCATACCCATGACTTCAAATGAAAAACTAGTTCAGCAGAAGCATTGAAAAATTCACCTGAACCTTGAAAGTCAAATTAAATCGGAATTGAACAAGCTTCTGAAGGCCAAGGTAATATTCCCTGTTAGACATTCTAAATGGGTATTGAATATGGTACATGTGAGGAAAAATAACAGTGAAATTAGGATCTGCATTGATTTTAAAAACCTAAACAAAGCTTGCCAAAAGGATAATTTTCCCTTGCCTACTATGGAATGAGTACTGCAATCAGTTGCAGGTTCTGAATTAATGTCTTTTCTAGATGGATTCTCAGGATATAATCAAATACTTGTGCATCCAGATGACAGATTAAAGACAACATTCAGAACCAAGTGGGGAACATATGCCTATTAGAAAATGCCTTTTGGACTCATAAATGTTTGTGCCACATTTCAACATGCTATGGACATTGCCTTTAGAGGTCTAATAAAGAAATCGATTTTTATTTACTTGGATGATATCAAAGTCTATTCCAGGGATAGGAACAATCATTTAAGTGACCTCAAGCACATCTTTGAAGGGTGCATGAAATATGGCATTTCCTTAAACCCCAAAAAATATTATTTTTCTTTACTAGAAGGAAAACTCTTTGGGTTTATAGTATCCAAGAAAGGAATTTACATTGATCCTGATAGAGTCTGTGAAATAGAAAAAATTCCCCTCCCACACAATAAGAAAACCATGCAATCATTCATAGGCCAAATAAATTTTGTTAAATGATTCGTCCCATATTTTTCACAAATAGTCTTACCCCTTCAAGCGATGATAAGAAAAAATGTATTTTTCAGATGGAACAAGGATGAAGGAGATTCATTTGAGTTGATAAAGAAATCCATTATTAATGCCCCTTCATTAACAACTCCTAACTTTCTCAAACCCTTTGTATTATATACTTTTCCATCTGATACTTCGTATGCTGCAGTTTTGACACAGCTAAACGATGAAAATGTCGAGGCACCCATCTCCTTTTTTAGTTCTAACTTGCAAGGCACTGAATTAAATTATTTAGCTATAGAGAAACAAGCATTTGCTATCTTTAAAACTCTAAAACATTTCAGACCTTTCTTCTTAAAACCCATACAAAGATATTTGTACCCTACCCTGTAGTAAGATAACTATCGATTCAAAGAGAAGTAGGGGATAAAAGAGCTAAATGGGTAACTGCACTCCAAGAATATGATGTAGAAATCCAGCCAGCTAAAATTTTCAGGGGCCAAGTTTTTTGCAGGATGTTAACAGGAGCTTCGCAGTTGCCATCAGAAGAAGATCAAGGTAATGAAGTTCAAATATCAGAGGTAAGCTTCAATGATACACAATCACAATATGTTGATTTGAAATTCTATCTTAAAAATGGATATGCTCCTATGCACCTTAATTATAAAACAAAGAGAGCTTTAAGATTGAAGTCAAATCAGCATCAGTTAGTCAATGACGTATTTTTTAGGAAGAATTATGATTTAGTATTGCTAAGATGCTTAGAGAAACTTGACGCTGAGAAGGTCATGCAAGAATTACATGATGGACCAGTTGGAGGAAATTTTGGAGGAAATACCACTGCTCGAAAAATCCTGCATGTAGGATATTATTGGCGAACCATATTTAAAGATGCACATGAATATGCAAGGAACTACAAAACTTGTCAAACCACAGTCGGAAGAGAAAGAAATCCAGCATTCCCTTTATAACTAGTTAACATCCAACAATCATTTGAACAATGGGGATTAGATATAACTGGTGAGATTATTCCTAACTCTTCCAAGCAGCATAGGTACATCCTTATAGCTACTAATTACTTTACTAAGAGGGTAGAAGTTGTCCCACTAAAGATAGCTAATAGGGAAAACATCACAGATTTCATTGATCAGTACATAATTACCTAGTTTGGCTTACCCACAGCTTTAATGTTTGACAATGCATCTTACTTTTCTAGAAATGAAATGGTAGAATTTTCTCTTAAGCGAGATTTCAAGTTAAAATATTCAGCTAATTATTATCCTCAAGGTAATGGATTAGTAGAATAAACAAACAAAATCCTCATTAGAATTATCAAAATAACTATTGATCAAAATCATAGGAATTGGCATAAAGCATTAACATTTGCTCTATGGGCAAACAAGATTACTTAGAAAGCCTCTATAGGTTCTTCTCCTTTTGCTTTAGTTTATGGAAAATAATTTGTTCTTCCCACAAACATAGCAATCCTATCTCTTGCCCTAGTACAATTTATCAATGAAAGCCCTTCATCTTCTCTCTAGGCTACACCATTTTGAATTCTCAAACTCGAAGAAGAAAGAGAAAAGGCTAAAGAAACCCACTTCCATCATCAATAATTAGTCAAAGCTTCTTTTGATACGACTTCTACCAGTCAAAAATCCTTTGAAGTAGGTGACTTAGTTCTGAAATGAGACAAGGCACATGAGGAAAAAGGTAGACATATCAAATTCCAAAGACTATGGCTTGGTCTTTTTCAAATTATTGAAAAAATTGGACAATCAACGTTTCTTTTACAAAACTTGTTCGGTAAGAAAGATTCTTTGCCTGTTAGTGGGAAAATATTGAAAAGGTAATTTTCTTAGGAGATAACCTCTTCCAATTTTGTAATGCATTGCTTTTTAGGAAAATAACGGTTAACTAGTATTTACTCCTGGTTTTTCAAAATAAGTCTTTGATAACATTTCTGATTTTTTGCTTCAATGAGAAAATGGGAGTTAAAAGGAACAATTAGGACATTTAAGTATTAAAATAACTTCATCCCTTTGGAAAAACTTGATATTGCTTAAAAACATTTATTTTACGAAAAACTCTTATCTTTATAGGATATGAAGGTTTTGTTATTAGTCAAGAAAAGAATCTTTAACCTAGCAAGGACTCCTTACATATCAGTATCTTAAAAGCTCTATCATTATCACCCAAAACCCTTAAAAAGGCCAATTTCCCACCCCATCTGTTAAAATTTTCCTTTTTTCAGAGTGTAATTTAAAATATAAAAACTTAAAAGATAAAGAGTTTCATTATGAGCTTGTTTACCATGTTCATAGGGAAGCAATTAAAATTTATATTACCAATACTGCATATCAAAACAGGGTAATAGCTATTGATCTTCTTGATTAGAAGACAAGTGGTTTCATCAAGAGCCAACTTGTTCAGTTTATTTACAATGGTGAGTGGCATTGTCATCAGTAGGTTACCACGCCTAGGCAATGTCTTTTAAGGAAAAAGATTGCACTCAAAAGGTTAAAAGAAGGGACAAAGTCCAAGAGAGATTCAATTCAAACGAATATCATTTTGAAATATGAAAATTCATATAGATGAGATAATGGATCATTGTTGGTTAAAAGGTAACCCTGTCGAGGCTATGAATGCCTGTTGGCAGCAAAGGCTCTATCTATGATAAATGAGTAAAAAAACCAAAAAAATTGATCTGCAAGAGGCACCTACTATATTATTTTAAACCTTATTATCGACTGATGCTAACATTTATATTTCTATCATTACAAGGGTGAAGTAATTGAGCAGATGGGCATGATCAAGAAATGGTGGTTCAAGGGAAATGTTGTTTACCTTATAACTCATGAAACCATTATTCTTATAACTCCAATTACTTTGAAAGCTTTTAGAAATTTCAGAAAATTACTCAGAGATAACTGGTTCTCCCAAGTGAACCGCCAATTGTTGTACTATGAAACAACCCCCCCATTTTTACCTAACAATAGCTAGCATTTGAGTTATAAATGGGGACCCTTTTTAATTTTTTAAGCCTAGGACAATAATGCCTAACTCTAAAGAAAAACTTATGAAAACCTTGCAAAATGAGCTAAGGAGGAAACTTATATCGCAAATCGCATATTGCACTTTTCCACATCACTATTTTATAAAAACTTTACGAAATTGTGTTATGCGAAAATATCTCCCATTGCGATAACATCATCTTGTCTTTACACACTTGCATTTCGTAATTCGCAAAAAAAAATGAACATGCCTTAGGACAAACGTTAATGATTTTGTGAAATGCGATATTGCAATTTTCACAATCGCATTTCGCTCGATATATCTGATAAGTGTTATATGGTACCCCTTTAAAGACCATGATCTACAATTAAGGAGGTAAAGCATGTGAAATAATTGTGTTTTAAATAATAAGAACAAACAAGTTGACAAGTTATTAAATGTTTAGTAGCCCGAGGGAGGATAATCATTTTCCAGGTTATGGGTAGTTATAATCGAATATCTCATAAACAACCTTTCTCACAATCCAAATTCATTTCACAGAGGATTTCAGTATTAATTACTTGATATAGTCTACACTGATATTTCTTTTCTTTTTCAGGCAAGTGACAAAAGACATGTCCTTAAGAAACGTGATGCACAAGCAAACCAAGAAGAATGTTGTTGAAACAGAGGATACATAGATGGCTCCTATATTTGATGATACAATCTGTGATGCAGCTAGATGCGCAACAAATTAGGAAGTAATTTACAATAGACTGGAGAACGAGCGTCCTAAAATTACTATTACGAGAGCAACAACTAGGTCAACAAAGCCTTTAGGACCTCAATGTAGGGATGCCTCCTGTTCTTTCCTTCATATGATAGGAGCACAAGCAAAAACCCTCCCCTACACAGACATGATCAGATGAGTGGTCAAAAACCTTATCATTGAAGATAGGAAGTTCAAGAATTCAAGGATGGAGCTCTTAGGATCGTTCAAGGCAGAAGACTTGAAGGCAATGTATCACATACCTGACCCGCAGGAAAGCTACAACAACACATTTGTGGATAACTTTGCAAAGAATAATCCAAACCCCTTCAAGTTAATTCAAACTTGGAGAATGTTAGACAAAAAATTCAAGTATGACAAATCGGTTATGTATGCAATAGTCTCTTTGGAAATCCCCTACAATTATGTAGCAATAACATTATGTAGACTATATGTACTGCCAAACAACTCTAAGTTTTCAATAGAATGGATTCCCTTGATCGATGCTTGTGTTAATTCCTATATCATGAATTTGCCTTCTATCCTATCTAACAACTTAGCCACCTCCATTACTGAATATCGACAAAAGAAAGCCTCCTCTTCAGATAACCTCCCTCCCTTCTATTTTTATGCTTATATTATGGATGCTATCTATTTTTGCATGACATTTCCAACCATGGGTTGGAAATGGACCATACAAGATCCTTACCCAATCCATCTCAGTCATAAAAAAGTATGGGAATCACATTACATACCCCACTTCTATAAGATATTTCATTATATCATGTTTCCTTTACACCAAATGATTTTCAATAAGAAAGCCCCTAGGTTTTCCCAAGAAGTTGCAGCAGACCTGCTTGCTATAGGCAAGTATTTCATTGAGGAATGGTTCACCAAAATTAGGGTTTTTGGTAGCACTATTGATCGACACGTCCTTACCTTATATGTTTCTGATGAGCTATTAGCAAGGGAGATTTCCTACCAGACTATAGGAAAGGGCCTGACTAAAGTTCTTAAAGATGGAAAGAAGTCATTATGGCCTTCTTTCCCTATCAAATGTGGCTCTTTTACTTTAGCTAATTTTGTTCATGCTACTAAGGAATCAGTACAAATGGAAGCCCTCAGGCTTCATACATTTCCTACAAGGCAATTCGACCCAAACAAAGTGGCATACAATGTCACTACAGGACTAAAGCTCAAGGCATACAATCATGGAGATAATTACTTTGAGGATTTGTTACTACTAATAGTTTCTTTCGAGAAAGAACTTGAATGGGAAAAGGCCAACCTGAAACCCGAAGATTTTCAAAGATTTTAGGAATTCAAGAATGAGAATCTTTGGGTCATTCCAATGCATCTATTAAAGCCTGAGGATAAGCCTACCCCAAGTAACATTGTCGATAGTGCAGTCCCTAGCTCTCAAAATGACTCTCAGGTAAAAATTGAGAACATATGAGACACAGGGAAAGTCTAGGATGCAAACAATATGGCTGAGTCTAGAAGGAAGCTAGCAAAAAAACAAGTAATGGACACCCTGACCACAGAGACAAGTTCAAAAGCCAAGGCACTAGTTTGGAGCAGGAATGGGATCAATTCAATCAAAAAATGCAAGACACTCCCAAAGCTCCAAATACTCAAGAAATAGAGGAATTCAAAACTCCTCTAAAAATTCATCAAGATATAGAGCCCAAGTCTGTCAGTGAACAATCTACACCTATGGATCAAGAAACAACAACATACCCAGCATGCTGAAATTATCCTTGCTCTGCCCACATAAAAAATTGTTCTAAAAGTGACAAAGATAGCTCCGCTTGATGTATTCTATAGCCCTCTCCACAAGGCTATAGTCAGAAGGAAAAGGAAAAGGAGAAGGGTAGATGCACACAAATTCTCACCTAGGGATGAGCCAATGGACGTTGTTTGGAAGGACATGCCTTTCAATATGGCTGAGAACTTGACTAGATTGTCACAGTTCACAGGAGCATATGCATCAGCCACTATGGACAAGGCTACTGAGGTGTCTACTCTGCTAAAGGAAAAGGAGGAAAGAGTCGCGCAGCTCGAACAAGAGTTTGAAACAAAAAAATCAAGCGCAAACAAACAAGTAGCCAAGAAGCTCGCACAATTACAGCAAGACATCGAAGTCCTAAAAATAAGCCATGAAGCTGACTTATCGGCCAAAAACATGTAGCTCCAAGAATTGCAGCAATCTATGGATAGGTACAAAAATGTTCCCACTACTAAGGAGTTCATTAAAGAGGCTCTAGAACTAAATTCTCTTCTAGTCAAGCAACAAGAGTATTTCTGCCAGAAGCTGTCACACATCACTCCCTACCTGATTACTAGCGACCAGCTCATAGACAATGCCATTGACCAGAGAATAGAGTTTAACGATTTAAACACCAAAATATTCGATTTCATTGAATGGCAGGAATAAGAAGAGGGAAAGAATTCCAATCTACCTAAGGTTGAGGAAACTCACAAAAAATCCTCTCTACTGATTGGGATGCTAGGAAAAAACAGGTCTAGCTAGCAGTCACAAGGGTAGCTGGAGTATCGAAGAACATCATCAAGGAAGTAAATCTACCCTGTTCGCTACCAATCTCATGAAGGAGGGTAAGGTGAAAGAAATGCCTAACTTAACCGCTCTGAGTAAAGTTTAGCAAGAAAATGTAAGGAATCAAAGAGATGCAATTACAAAACTAACTGCAACCGACTGGGAGTCGTATTGGCAGTATGGTCACGCCACATAGCCAGATTATGACCCTCAATTGTTCTCTCATGCGAATCAAACGATGATGCCACCTATTGCCAATGCAATCTTTACAAGACAACTCAAATCTCATTTCGAGCCACCTCCTCAAATTCAACCGATGATCGATATTTGTGATTTAAAGGACAAACTGACAGAGAGAAAGTCATCATCTTAGTTCTGTTTAGTTGATCTTTGTTTATTTTTGGAGTTAGTTACCTATATAGGAGCAAGGTTGTTTGAATGCTCCTCAAATTTTGTATAATATATTTTTGCACACTTAGTTAGAATAGTATTTATACCCTTCTCATGCATTTAGAGAAGGGTCCAGAATTTTATCAAAAACATTTGCAAAGAATGCACTATTGTAAGTTTGTGAATGTTTTGGTGAAATGATGGAACATGATCTTTTCTTGTAGATATCAGACTACTTTCCTTTGTTGATGCCCTTTTGTATTCTTGGGAGATAATTTGATTTGAAGAAAGAATTTGGTCTATGTCATTTGTCAAATGAGCAGGACTTCATACATCTGGTACTATTATCGTGTATGCATAATTCTATCTACATTTCATTAGTGTCAAAACTTTATTTTAATGAATTATATGTGAGATTTATTGTTTCTGTGAAGCATTGATTGCACTTTTGTATTGATGCCATTATTGAGGTTTTTATTTTCATATATAACTCATTAAACATGCAATATATTTTATAAATTTCTTTGACTAACTATTTAGTCAAAGGAATTATCTTTTACGTTATCTTCTCTATTTAATTGTGTTCAATATTTATTATCACATATTAAAAGGATATCTTTGTAGGTCGCATACCATACAAGAACACCCGGGTTTATATTAGAATAAGTTAATTTAGAAAATTTCATCATGGAATAAGTCACTTAGATTATCATTACTCTATTGCAAAACACTCATGAACCACCCACTCTCATCTTAAAACCCATATTGGGAAATTGGTCCCATTATCCCCAGTCGGAGCCACCACTTTAAACGGAAAAGGAGTTGTCTTAAGGTCTGGACCAGGTGGTTATACCCCATGTTTCGATAGCAAAATTATAAGGCCACAACATTTTGGTGCTAGAAGGGGGGCCTTCAGTTGCGAATGGCATATAAACCTAAAGATCATTAAGAAAAAATTCACGAGAGACAAAACCCCTCCACCACTTATGTACCTTCTAGATATCATTCAGAATAATTTGAACAAAAATCTGAAGTTATAGAAACATCTCCCTCATCTCTTGAAGTAGTAAGGTGACCACCATCTCCAGATTATATTCCCAAATCTCCCAAAGTTCATTCTTTGCTACAGAAATTGGAACAAATATCCATTTCTGCTGAGAATCCAGAGAGACCCGAATTATCTGAAGAAAGCATTACCTCCTTATTACAAAAAACCAGTGTATTGACTAGACTGCAAAGTGAGAAACTTGGGGTGACTCCTTTCGAGTTCCCTATCCCTTCACGATGTAGGAAAGTCACTTCATTAGTATATGAACTAGATACTAGTGAGATCACTTCACCTTTCCACTTATCTATTCCTTCATCCACTTCTACTCAATCCACTACTTCTCAAATATCTGCTTCCCCCGTTAGTACTACAATTATCGGTACTAACCCAATAGTAAGTTCTTCGCCATCTATACCTACTTCTGGACCAACCTTCCCTTTTTCTCAGTGCTCAACTCAAGTTATGGCCAATCAACCTACTCAACCTTGGACAAATCCTAGTACTGTCCTGGTTGGAAATCCAAATGCACTCCCAACAAATCTAGAAAAATGGCTGCCTAAGTATAATCCTGACGATTCTCTCTCGGCTGAAGAACATATAAACAATTTTATGTTAGCCATGAATCTCAATGGGGTTTCACATGAAGATGTTGTAATCAGACTGTTTCCTTATACTTTTCAAGGATCTACTAGAGCTTTGTATTTTTCCCTTCCAGCGGGTTAAATTAGAGACTGGGATACTTTTCAAGAAGTATTTCTTGCAAAATTTGGTGATGACAGAATTGTAGCATCCTTGATCAACAATATTTCTAATTTAAAAGCTAATACAGATGAAAAGATCAAAGATTTCAACTCCCGATTTAACAAATTTCTAAACAAAATCCCAGCTGCCTCTAAAACTTTTGTAGATGTATCAATAGATTGGTATATATCATCTCTTCCCTCTAATATTTCAATCTTTGTAGATAGAGCCAATAAGGCTACCCTTGTAGAAAATATGAAAGAAGCCATGTCTGTAGAAAGAAGAATCATGGCTTTAGAAAAAGATCACAAGTAGAATGAGAGGAAGACAAAAAAAGTTACATTTAAAGATGACTCTAAGAAGAAAAATTCAAAGTACCCTTTCGATCTGGAATGCCTTCAGAAAGTGTTAAAAGCAATGTCCAATGAAATGGTAGAAATTAAAAAACATGTCATAGAATCTTATGCTCCTAAAAGAACTTTCCGATCATTCAAAAAGAACTCCTCTTCTGCATCACAACCTCCAAACAACATTTCAAATGTGAATCTGACCAAGAATCAGCAGAAGATTCACCAAACGATGAAGAAGTTGAAACAAAAGAAGAAATTGAACTAAATGGGATGTGGGATTTTATTCTCCCAACTGAAGAAGAGGCACAAGCAATGCTAGTAACTACCAGAAGCAAAAATTCTCCTAACACATCTACCACAAATCAAAAGCAAAAAGTTATTATTCCCGCAAAAGAGAAAACAGTAACTAAGAAATATAAGACTAGTCAAACCAACCCTATTCCTCTAGACTCCTTGAATGCCTCAAAAACATTGGTAATCTCGGATACGGTCGAATACAATATAGTGGAAGACATGAAAAAGACCAAAGCTAATATCATGTTGCATGAGCTTACTAAACTCAAAAAGCAACAAAAAATCCTATTAAGAGAATTAAAAGCAATTCTGGTATCTCCCCTGCCATCTGTTTGGTTACTCAAGTCACCTACAATATGGGAAAACCTCCTTCATCCTCAAATAAAGTAGATCCCTCAAATCTAGTTTTGATTGGTGATAGGTCTATTTATTATGTTCCTCCCTTTCTTCTTACTTATGAAATTTTCAATAGGAATGTTCATAACTATCTTTTTGACTCAGGAGCCTCCTCAAAAATAATGCCAAGGGCTGTGTGTACTAAATTGAACATTACACCTCAAAAATATGCAGTACACATAGTTCAGTTAGACAGGACGAAAGTAGAGGTACTTGGAGAAATCAAATCAGTTTCAATTAGGCTTTCCTCTAATCTATAAGTTTCACAAATAATTGATATATTGGTGGCTGATATCCATGAATTTTATGGTTTGATTCTCAGCAGGGATTAGTCTGAAAAGTTGCATGGTTATTTTGCAACTGATTGGTCTCACATGTGGTTTCCACACAACAATAAACCAAACCAAATCAAGGCAGACCAAGAAAAATTCATGAAATATACAGTCACGGACCTTGAGGGAAGCAATGAACCCGTTGTCTTCACTAATAACATCATTGGAAACTACTTAATTGAGTCCTCTTTAGGATCTTTTAATGCTCGGAAGTCTCCCTTTTTAGATAATGTTGTAGTTTCTCAAATTGAGAATTTCTCACAAACATATGCTTCCAAGCATTTAAATTTAGTTGATAAAGTTTAAAATGACTCTCTGTTCCGGACTCTCTATTTTGATGGTTCCAAATCAAAAGATGGTGCAAGTGCAGGATGCATTTTGATCAATCCGCAAGGAGAGAAAATTATGCTGGCCTGGAGACTTGAATTTTAGTGTACAAATAATATCGCCAAATATGAAGCACTAATCGAAGGACTGTATAAATCCATCGGTCTTAATGTAAAATACCTTCAAGTCTATGGTGACTCTAAAATAATTGTGAAATAGGTGAGAAATACAATTCACTATGTTTCTGGGCATCTTAAACACTATCAATCTTTAGCTCAGAAATTGACTTCTCATTTTTCTACTTTCAACATTTCTTCAATCCCTAGACTCCAGAACGCAAGTGCTGACTTACTTGCAAATGTAGCATCTAGACTTATACCATCAGAAGACTTTAGTCCAAACAAATTTTCAATAGAATTAATATTTAGGCCATCTATTCCTGACAATATAACAGATTGGAGAGTATTCAATAATGATGCAGATATAGTAAACTTCCTTACATCAGAAGGATCATATGAAGAGCAGATCATAGACAAGCATGAGCATGACATAGAAATAAAAAATAATCTCAATCTAAACCCAATTCCTAAGTCTATGGTTAAGATGGAAGATATTTATGATTTGAAGGATAGATTTAAGAAAACCACTAACTCCAAAACTCAAAGTTCTACCCTGAGATTTGAAGTAGTAAACCTAGGATGAAATGAGAAACCTCAAAATATCAACCTAGGCCTTGACCTAACATCTCAAGAAAGAGTATCATTCATCAGGTTATTGAAAACATATAAAGGTGTCTTCACTTTGGATTATGCAGATCTCGAAACCTATGATACCTTTATAATTCAACATACCATTCCCATGACTTCAAATGAAAAACTAGTTTGGTAGAAGCTTTGAAAAATTCACCTGAACCTTGAAAGTCAAATTAAATTGGAATTGAACAAGCTTATGAAGGCCAAGATAATCTTTCATGTTAGACTTCTAAATGGGTATTGAATATCGTACATGTGATGAAAAAGAATGGTGAAATTAGGATCTGCATTGATTTTAAAAACCTAAACAAAGCTTGCCAAAAGGATAATTTTCCCTTGCCTACTATGGAACGAGTACTGCAATCAGTTGCAGGTTCCGAATTAATGTTTTTTCTAGATGGATTCTCAAGATATAATCAAATCCTTTTGCATCCAGATGACAGATTAAAGACAACATTTAGAACCAAGTGGGGAACATATGCCTATCAGAAAATGCCTTTTGGACTCATAAATGTTTGTGCCACATTTCAACGTGCTATGGACATCGACTTTAGAGGTCTAATAAATAAATCATTTTTTAGTTACTTGGACGATATCACAGTCTATTCTAGGGATAGGAACAATCATTTAAGTGACCTCAAGCACATCTTTGAAGGGTGCATGAAATATGGCATTTCCTTAAACCTCAAAACATCTTATTTTTCTTTACTAGAAGGAAAAATTCTTGGGTTTATAGTATCCAAGAAAGGAATTTACATCTATCCTAATAGAGTCCGTGAAATAGAAAAAATTCCCCTCCCACACAATAAGAAAACCATGCAATCATTCCTAGGCCAAATAAATTTTGTTAAACGATTCGTCCCATACTTTTCACAAATAGTCTTAGCCCTTTAAGCGATGATAAGAAAAAATGTATTTTTCAGATGCAACAAGGATGAAAGAGATTCATTTGAGCTGATAAAGAAAGCCATTATTAATGCCCCTTCATTAACAACTCCTGACTTTCTCAAACCCTTTGTATTATATACTTGTTCATCTGATACTTCGTATGATGCAGTTTTGACACAACTAAACGATGAAAATGTCAAGGCACCCATCTCCTTTCTCAGTTCTAACTTGTAAGGCGCCGAATTAAATTATTCAGCTATAGAGAAACAAGCATTTGCTATCTTTAAAACTATAAAACATTTTAGACCTTTTCTTCTTAAAACCCATACAAAGATAGTTGTACCCTACCTTGCAGCAAGACAACTACCGATTCAAAGAGAAGTAGGGGAGAAAAGAACTAATTGGGTAACTGCGCTCCAAGAATATGATGTACAAATCTGGTCAGCTAAAATTGTCAGGGGGCAAGGTTTTTGCAAGATGTTAACAGGAGCTTCGTCGTTGCCATCAAAAGAAGATCAAGTTAATGAAGTTAAAATATTAGAGGTAAGCCTCAAAGATACGCAATCACAATATGTTGATTTGAAATTCTATCTTAAAAACGGATATGCTCCTGTGCACCTTAATTATAAAACAAAGAGAGCTTTAAGATTGAAGTCAAATCAGTATTAGCTAGTCAATGACATATTTTTTAAGAAGAATTATGATTTAGTATTTCTAAGATGCTTAGAGAAACTTGAAGCTGAGAAGGTCATGCAAGAATTACATGATGGACTAGTTGGAGGACATTTTGGAGGAAATACCACTGCTCGGAAAATCCTGCATGCAGGATATTATTAGCCAACCATATTTAAAGATGCACATGAATATGCAAGGAACTACAAAACTTGTCAAACCACGGTTGGAAGAGAAAGAAATCCAACATTCCCTTTACAACCAGTTAACATCCAACAACCATTTGAACAATGGGGATTAGATATAATTGGTGAGATTATTCCTAACTCTTCCAAGCAGCATAGATACATCCTTACAACTACTAATTACTTTACTAAGTGGGTAGAAGTTGTCCCACTAAAGATAGCTAATACAGAAAACAACACAGATTTCATTGATCAGTACATAATTACCCAGTTTGGCTTACCCTCAGCTTTAATGTTTGACAATGCATCTTACTTTTCTAGAAATGAAATGGTAGAATTTTCTCTTATGCGAGGTTTCAAGTTAAAATATTCAGCTAATTATTATCCTCAAGGTAATGGATTAGTATATTCAACAAACAAAAACCTCATCAGAATTATCAAAATAACTATTGATCAAAATCATAGGAATTGGCATAAAGCATTAACATTTGCTCTATGGGCAGACAAGATTACTTAGAAGGCCTCTATAGGTTCTTCTCCTTTTTCTTTAGTTTATGGAAAATAATTTGCTCTTCCCACAAACGTAGCAATCCCACTCTTGCCCTAGTACAATTTATCAATGAAATCCCTTCATCTTTTCTCCAAGCTAGACAATTTCAAATTCTCAAACTCGAAGAAGAAAGAGAAAAGGCTAAAGCAACCCACTTCCATCATCAACAATTAGTCAAAGCTTCTTTTGATACTACTTCTACCAGTCAAAAATCCTTTGAAGTAGGTGACTTAGTTCTGAAATGGGACAAGGCACATGAGGAAAAAAGTAGACATACCAAATTCCAAAGACTATGGCTTGGCCCTTTTCAAATTATTGAAAAAATTGGACAATCAACGTTTCTTTTACAAAACTTGTTCGGTAAGAAAGATTATTTGTCTGTTAATGGGAAAATATTGAAAAGGTACCTTTCTTAGGAGATAACATCTTCCAAATTTGTAATGTATTGCTTTTTAGGAAAATAATGGTTAACTAGTATTTACTCCTAGTTTTTCAAAATAAGTCTTTGATAACATTTCTAATTTTTCGCTTCAATAAGAAAATAGGAGTTAAAAGGAACAATTAGGACATTTGAGCACAAAAATAAAATTCATCCCTTTGGAAAAACTTGATATTGCTTAAAAAAATTAATTTTACGAAAAACTTTTATCTTTATAGGATATGAAGGTTTTTTTATCAGTCAAGAAAAGAATCTTTAACTTAGAAAGGACTCCTTGCATATCAGTATCTTAAAAACTCTATCATTATCACCCAAAACCCTTAAAAAGGCCAATGGCCCACCCCATCTGTTAAAATTTTCCTTTTTCACTGTGTAATTCTAAAATATAAAAACTTAAAAGATAAAGAGTCTCATTGCGAGCTTGTTTATCATGTTCATAGAGAAGTAATTAAAACTAATATTACCAATACTACATATCAAAATAGGGTAATAGCTAATGATCTTCTTGATTAGAAGACAAGTGGTTTCATTAAGAGCCAACCTTTTCAATTTATTTACAACGGTGAATGGCATTGTCATCAGTAGGTTACCATGCCTAGGAAATGTCTTTTAAGGAAAAAGATTACACTCAAAAGGTTAAAAGAAGGGACAAAGTCCAAGAGAGATTCAATTCAAACAAATATCATTTTGAAATATGAAAATTCTGATAGATGAGATAATGGATCATTATTGGTTAAAAGGTAACCATATCGAGGCTATGAATGCCTGTTGGTAGCAGAGGCTCTATCTGTGATAAATGAGTAAAAAAACCAAAAAAACTAATTTGCAAGAGGCACAAACTATATTATTTTAAACCTTATTATCGACTGATGCCAACATTTATATTTCTATCATTACAAGGGTGAAGTAATTGAGCATATGGGAACGAGCAAGTAATGGTGGTTCAAGGAAAATGTTGTTTACCTTATAACTCATGAAATCATTATTCTTATAACTTTAATTACTTTGAAAGATTTTAGAAATTTCATAAAATTACTCATAGATAACTAGTTCTCCCGAGTGAATCGCCAATTGTTGTACTAGACGAAACCCCCCCCCCCCCCCCCCATTTTAACTAACAATAGCTAGCATTTGAGTTATAAATGGGGACCCTTTTTATTTTTTTAAGCCTAGGACAATAATTCCTAACTCTAAAGAAAAACTTATGAAAACCTTGCAAAATGAGCTAAGGAGGAAACTTATATCGCAAATTGCATATCGCACTTTTCCACATCACTATTTTATAAAACCTTTACGAAATTGTGATATGCGAAAAGATCTCCCACTGCGATAACCTCATCTTGCCTTTACACACTCGCATTTCATAATTCGCAAAAAAAATGATGCCTTAGGACAAAAAGATTTTGCAATCGCATTTCGCTCGATATATCTGATAAGTGTTATACAGTACCCCTTTAAAGACCACGATCTACGATTAAGGAGGTAAAGCATGTGAAATAATTGTTTTTAAATAATAAGAACAAACTAGTTGACAAGTTATTAAATGTTTAGCAGCCCGAGGGAGGATAATCATTTTCCAGGTTATGGATAGTTATAATCGAATATCTCATAAAAAAACTTTCTCACAATCCAAAGTCATTTCACAGAGAATTTCAGTATTAATTACTTGATGTAGTCTACACCAGATATTTCTTTTCTGTTTTAGGGAAGTGACAGAAGACATGTCCTTAAGAAAGGTGATGCAGAAGCAAACCAAGAAGACCTATTGTTGAAACATAGGATACAGAGATGCCTCCTATATTTGTTGATATAGTCTGTGATGCAGTTGGAGGCACAACGAATTGGGAAGTAATTTACAATAGACTGGAGGACGAGCATCCTAAAATTACTGTTACGAGAGCAACAGCTAGGTCAACAAAGCCTTCAGGACCTCAATGCAGGGATGCCTCCTGTTCTTTCCTTCATATCATAGGAGCATGAGAAAAAATCCTCCCCTACATAGACATGATAGGATGGGTGGTCAAAAACCTTATCATTGAAGATAGGAAGTTCAAGAATTCAAGGATGGAGCTCGTAGGATCGTTTAGGGTAGAAGACTTGAAGGCAATGTATCACATACCTGACCCGCAGGAAAGCTACGACAACACATTTGTGGATAACTTCACAAAGAATAATCCAAACCCCTTCAAGTTAATTCAGACTTGGAGAATGTTAGACAACAAATTCAAATATGACAAATCGGGTATGTATGCAATAACCTCTTTGGAAATCCCCTACAATTATGTAGCAACAACGTTATGTAGACTATATATACTACCAAACAACACTAAGTTTTCAATAGAATGGATTCCCTTGGTCGATGCTTGTGTTAGTTCCTGTATCATGAATTGGCCTTCTATCCTATCTAACAACTTAGCCACCTCCATTACTGAATATCGACAAAAGAAAGCCTCCTCTTCAGATAACCTCCCTCCCTTCTATTGTTATGCTTATAATATGGATGCTATCTATTTTTGCACGACATTTCCAACCATGGGTTGGAAATGGACCATACAAGATCCTTACCCAATCCATCTCAGTCATAAAAAATATGGGAATCCAATTACATACCCCACTTCTATAAGATATTTCATTATATCATGTTTCATTTACACCAAATGATTTTCAATAAGAAAGCCCCTAGGTTTTCCCAAGAAGCTGCAGTAGACCTACTTATTGTAGGCAAGTATTTCATTGAGGAATGGTTCACCAACATTAGGGTTTTTGGTAGCACTATTGATCGACACATCCTTACCATATATGTTTCTGATAAGCTATTACCAAGAGAGATTGCCTACCAGACTATAGGAAAGGGCCTGACTAAAGTTCTTAAAGATTGCAAGAAGTCATTATGGCCTACTTTCCCTATCAAATGTAGCTCTTTTACTTTAGCTAATTTTGTTCATGCTATTAAGGAATCAACACAAATGGAAGCCCTCAGGCTTCATACATTTCCTACAAGGGAATTCGACCCAAACAAAGTGGCATACAATGTCACTACAAGACTAAATCTCAAGGCATACAATCATGGAGATAATTACTTTGAATATTTGTTACAGTCAACAATTTCTTTAAAGCAAGCACTTGAACAGGAAAAGGCCAAACCTGAAACCCGAATATTTTCAAAGATTTCAGGAGTTCGGGAATGACAAGCTCCGCGTCATTCCAATGCATCTAATTAGGCCCGAGGATAAGCCTACCCTAAGTAACATTGTCGATAGCGCAGGCCCTAGCTCTCAAAAGGACTCTCAGGTAAACACTGATAATACACCAGACATAGGGAAAGTCCAGGGTGCAGATAATATCGTTGAGTCCAGAAGGAAGCCAGTCGAAAAATAGGTAATGGACACCCTGACCACAGAGACAAGTTCAGAAGCCCAAGGAACTAGTTTGGAGAAGGAGTAGGATCAATTCAATCAGAAATTGCAAGACACTACCAAAGCTCCAAATACTTAAAAAATAGAGGAATTCAAAACTCCTCTAAAAATTCATCAAGATACAGAGCCCAAGTCTGTTGGTGAATAGTCTATACCTATGGATCAAGAAATAAGAACATCCCATCATGCTGAAATTATCCCTGCTCTACCCACATCAGAAATTGTTCTAAAAGTGACAGAGATACCTCCACTTGATGTATTCTATATCCCTCTCCACAAGGTTGTAGTCAAAAGGCAAAGGGAAAGGAGAAGGGTAGATGCATTTGAATTCTCACTTGGAGATGAGCTAATGGACGTTGTTTGAAAGGACATGCCTTTCAATCTGGCCGAGAACTTGACTAGACTATCACAGTTCACAGGAGCATACGCATCAACCACTATGGACAAGGATACTGAGGTGTCTAATCTACTAAAGGAAAAGGACAAAAGAATCACGCAGCTCGAAACAAGAGCTCGAAATAGAAAAAGCAAGCACAAAAAAATAGGCAATTGATCAGCTTGCACAATTGTAGCAGGACATGGAATTCTTAAAAATAAGCCATGAAGCCGACCTATCAGCCAAAAACATGCAACTCCAGGAATTATAGCAATCTATGGACACGTACAAAAATGTTCCCACTACTAAGGAGTTCATTAAAGAGGCTCTAGAACTAAATTCTCTTCTAGTTAAGCAACAAGAGTATTTATGTCAAAAGCTATCACACATCACTCCCTACCTAATTATTAGCGAACAACTCACAGAAAAGCCATTGACCAGAGAACAAATTTTAATGATTTAAACCCCAAATCTTCGATTTCATTGAATGGAAGGAATCAAAAGAGGGAAAGAATACCAATCTACTCGAGATTGAGGAAACTCACAAAGACATCCTCTTTACTGATTGGGATGCTAAGATAAATTAGGCCGAGCTGGTAGTCATGAGGGCAGCTGGAGTATCGAAGAACATCATCAAGGTTATAAATCATACCTTGTTCGCTACCAATCTCATGAAGGAGGGTAATGCAAAACAAATTCCTGACTTAACCACTCTAAGTAAAGGCTGGCAAGAAAAATCAAGGAATCAAAGAGATGCAATTACAAAACTGACTACGACCGACTGGGAGTCATATTGGCAATATCTGGTCAAGCCACATAGCCAGATTATGACCCTCAACTGTTCTCTCCATGTGACTCAAAGGATGTTGCCACCTGTTGTTGATGCAATCTTTACAAGATAGCTCAAATCTCATTTCGGACCACCTCCTCAAATTCAACCAATGATCAATATTTGCGATTTAAAGGAAAAGTTGGGAGATAGCAAGTGTTATCAGGAAATCTAGTGCCTATGTAGAGCTGTTAGTCCCACTAAGATAGGTAGCTATCTTAGAAACAAACAGATTAAAGTTACTTTCGTTTTCCTTTATGAGAAGTATATAGGAGAGGAACAAAGGATACCAACCTCAATCTCTCATCTGGTTCCTTGCTTGTTCCTTCTCCCCTCTGACAAATCTTTGTCGCTCCTTCCTTGATTACTCCGCTTCAAAGAATACCTGTAAAGTCGAAGCAGCATAATACCTTCAAAGTGCAGAGATCTACAATCATAAACAATATAGGACCAGATATATATTGACCACACAATTTCATATATTATCAAACATACAAGAATGTGGAGGAAAACTTGAATAACTTTATTGATATAAAGGTTAGAAGAGAGGATTACAACCCATTGATCTGACCCAGCGTCATCTCCCAGCATTTGAAAGCCCTTCTCACTATGAAAAGCTTAGATCACCCAACACTATGATGTTCCACCAGGAAACCAATAGCACTTCCTTACAAGATACAAGATTCCAGCCTCCAACCTCTAGATCTCTGGGATGAGGGATCCATATATAGATATTTGCAGAGATGTGAGTCAGCTATGGGTTTTTTATTAGTGTCATTCCACTGATATTTCTTGGTTCCACTTGGATATTTCATTGATCTCTTACTCATCCCTTGGCGAATTCTGAGAGGCAAGTGTCATATGAGAAGTTTCTAGAAGATTCCTTGATCATCCACCTAGCAAACTGTCTCTGCCATTTGTCTATTCTCACTCATCGCACCCTATAGAAGGACTTTTCAGTATGCATCACACCTCCCATGTGTAGTAGGTGCGATGCATCACACCCTAACCATGGAGCAAGTGAGATGATTCAGTTTTGACCAGCTATGAGTAATTTTTCATGGAGAACTTCTGGGAGATGTTGTAATCAACTAACCTTGTTCCTTTAGGGTTTGAAACAACACTTTTAGGGACTTAGAAGCCCTTGGTTTATGGACATATGTGTTTTGGGTTACAGTGCCCAAATATGTCTATAACAACAAGTCATCCTCTTAGTTCTGTTTAGTTGATCTCTGTTTATTTTTGGAGTTAGTTACCTATGTAGGAGGAATGTTGTTTGAAACCTCCTCAAATTTTGTATAATCTATTTTTGCACATTTAGTTAGAATAATATTTATACCCTTCTCATGCATTTAGAGAAGGGTCCCGAATTTTATCAAAAACATTTGCCAAGAATGCACTATTGTAATTTTGTGAATGCTTTAGTGCAATGATGGAACATGATCTTTTCTTTTAGATATCAGACTGCTTTCCTTTGTTGATGCACTTCTATATTCTTAGGAGACAATTTATTTGAAGGAAGAATTTGGCCTATGTCATTTGTCAAATGAGTACTTCATACATCTGGTACTATTATTGTGTATGCATAATTATGTCTACATTTCATTAGTGGCAAAACTTTCTTTTCATGAATTATATGTGAGATTTATTGTTTCTGTGAAGCACTGATTTCACTTTTGTATTGATGTCATAACTGAGGTTTTGATTTTCATATATAACTCATTAAACATGCAATATATTTTATAAATTTCTTTGACTAACTATTTAGTCAAAGGAATTATCTTTTACGTTATCATCCGTATTTAATTGTGTTCAATATTTATTGTCACATATCAAAAGGATATCTTTGTAGATCGCATACCATACAAGAACACCGGGGTTTATATTAGAATAAGTTAAATTAGAGAAATTTCATCATAGAATTAGTCACTTAGATTATCATTATTCTATTGCAAAACACTCATGAACCACCCACTCTCATCTTGAAACCCATATTGGGAAACTAGTCCCATTATCCCCAATCGAAGCCACCACTTTAAACAGAAAAGGAGTTGTCTTAAGGTCCGGACTAGGTGGTTATCCCCCATGTTTTGGCAGCAGAATTCTAAGGTCGCAATAGGTTGTTACCTCCTATCTTTGACTCCGAAAAATAGACTCGATCCCCAAACTCTTTTGCCTCCAAATAGAGAATTTCCTTATGGACCTCTAGATCAAGAGTTGCCTCAAAAAAGTTGGCTACAGATTCCCAACTGAAAAAATGTCATCACCACATTAAAGGTGACCTATGAGCGCCACCCCTACAACTAGGAAGGCATTGCCAAGGAGCCACGAAGGCAATAAACCTGCAATGCAAACAACTATAAATTGTAATATACTGACCGAATCTGATGGACAAAACCACTTGATAGTAGGTTCGCTAATTAAAGGGACCAAAAACAGTAAAGCTACACCATTGGTATTGTTATGTGAACGAAAAATTAAAATTGAAAATATACGACTCTTACACACCGAGAAGTGCCTATAATCCCAACCTTCATGAACACTAGTTATTAAAAGAGTTGGAAGGACTTGCAAAACGACACTATTGAAGAAAACATAAACCCTATTAAAACTAAATGGAGAAGGTACCTGGGTACCACACTCCATAAACCAACACTGGACAACTTAGGAAAATCATGGCAGGGTCTGAATTCTGAGGATTCGTCAACGATAATATTGCAACCAGTTCAAACGATAAACCAAACCCGAAATTGTGAAGGAAGAAAACAAAGAACATTGACCCTTGTGTATAATAAACAATGGATCCATAAACCAGGGAAACGATGAGTAGTTACACTTACAAACCGAATGACTAAGAGATGACCTAACCTCTGAAAGGATATAACACAATCATACATTAACAACATGAGTGAAATACAGGAATAATATATCTCTGCACAAGCTTGAATAGAACGACGATTGCAGAAATGCACAGACCGCGACCTTGACATAATTTTTTTGCCACCCTAGGTCCATGACCATGAAAATATAATGAGTGAAGGACGTGAGAGATCGAGTGTGTAGAATGAAGTGAAGCATAGGGACACTCTTCATAGTGAGCCACATGTAGTGTATAAGCTAGTACTTTATCCTTCCAGGACGTTTGAGCATGATTTGCTCATAAATGAGCTTACCTCGACTATCATTGGTGACTTTGCTCACAGCCAATCTGCTATGAGAGGGGAAACTAAGCTGAGAGTAGGCATAAGGGATTTTGAAATAGGGGAGCTTAGTGTACGCAAAGACATTACCTCCCACCTAATCACATATAAGACTTGGCCAAGTGTGAAAGGTCTTGGGATCCCAAAACTTGCCATGCAAAGGGCATGCGATGCCAGGTGTAGAGCATAACTTTGCCACTAAGGGTCGCCACCCTATTCACTAAATGGATTGTGCGCATGTCAATAATTATGATGTCACCATGAAAACTTCACTGAAGAGCCATTGTACTGGTAAACCAATTGTCGACCAGAACTTTAATTATATCCCTCATCGCGAAAATGTTGTTATGAAAGCACCCCTATCGAGGACTCAAGACAACTTGCTCATTGGTAGTATCTTTGTCATTTTGGTTTTGCTACCATGTTCTCCTTTTTTGCATATATATGTACTCATGGAAATACTCTCTATAGTAACAAATTTTGTATCCTTGTTATTTATTTATGGACAAAAGACTTATTATTGCATCCATGGTCTGGTTTAATGTGGAGAATAGTTTGATATATGGCTTGTTAACAAATCAATAGAATATATATATATGATAGGGTGTCTTTTTTTAGAATAGGGCTTCCAAAATATGCCATTAAAATGTCGTATGAATAAGTGTCATATGAAGTAGCATGATCCGGAATATCTAGATTAAACACTCTGGCTGTTAGGGCTCTCAGAATTTCTGACTCTGATCACCTAAATGAGGAAATTGAACACTTAACCTCTGTTTTCAGAAACCTAGGATACAAGGAGTTTAGTATTAAGAAAGCCATAAAAAGAGCCCAAGATAAGGTCCTCTCTAAGAGTCCCTAGAAAATCAAGGAAGAAAAGTGTGGTAAAGTTTACCTCCCATTCATCCAGGGGATTACAGATAAAATTGCAAAAATTTTAAAAAAGAAAGACATAAACACTCAATTTACAAAATGTGGAACAATTAGGCAAATGATGAGGTCAATAAAGGATAACATTGATCATCAACAACTCAAGGGCATGTATAATATTGATTGCTCGTATGGCAAGAGTTATATTGGTGAAACAGGACAATCTCTGAAAACAAGACTCAAAGAACACAGAGCTGATATTAAGAATGGGAGATCCCGTACATCCGCCCTTACAGAACACTCATCCAAGACCAAACATCATGTGCGTTTAGAAGACGCCAGAATCATTGCAAGAGAGGAACATTATCAAAAGAGAAAAATCAGAGAGGTTATTGAAATTATGAAGCTTCCTCATAACCTCAACAAGGACAATGGGAGTGAGATTAGTGGAAATTGGCTCCCCCTGATTAGATAGAAAAATCCCTCAAACCTTTAAAAGCATAGTTTCAACCCAAATTTTTTTAAAATTAATCAATTAATTAAAAATAAGTAATATTAAGTAAAATTAAAAATTAAAAATTATTATAATTTATTAATCAAATATCATTAATTAATTTATTAATGTTAGTATATTAATTTAATTTATGAATTATTAATTAATTAATAAATTAATTATAGTTTATTAATTGAAATAATTAGGTCATTTACTCTTAGATAATAGATTTAAAAGTAATAAAATAAAACTATAAATTATAAAACAAACTAATCTATAATTAATGATAAATAAAATAGATTGAAAACATTATATAAACTATATAATTAATTATATTAAGTTAAAAGGGATTATGAATTAAATTTAGTTAACATATCAAAGTAATAAGTTAAATTAAGAATATTAAAACACAATTAAATTAAATAAAAATAAATATAAATTCATATATGTAAGGGTCGGCTTATATATAAAATTTTCTAAGTTTTTGTATATATATTGGTCCGTTCTTTCAAAATAACTGTTATTCATTTTCTATCAATTTTGGTCCTGATGATGGACCCCTACAGTTATTCATTTTCTATCAATTTTGGTCCTGATGATGGACCCCTTTGGGGTTCGAAACGTTGACATAAGAACATAATACTGTGGATAATTTGGATCATGCTACTCCAACAAACTACCATAGAAGTTTGAATTCTAAAACAAGTTTCATATGAATTGAGTTATGGATTAATTAGAAGTAAAAAATGTCATATGAATAAGTGTCCTATGAAATGAGTTATGGTTTTTTGGGCATGTGGT
>APFE030668943.1:24226-35688 GCA_000404065.3 Pinus taeda | reverse complement strand
CATTGTCATTATTGGTGATTCC
This sequence comes from Pinus taeda, assembly GCA_000404065.3. Taxonomy (NCBI): domain Eukaryota; kingdom Viridiplantae; phylum Streptophyta; class Pinopsida; order Pinales; family Pinaceae; genus Pinus; species Pinus taeda. Next base: position 35,666 of record APFE030668943.1, on the reverse strand, counting down.
TCTCACACCTGTTAACAACTTACATCATTGGCTGGTAATCAGGCGATGTCTTTCCATGTTCGACTCCAGAACATTTTTCACATGGATCGACTTGTACTCTGAGTGAAGATTGAACGAGTTTTGAGGACCCTGAATCTAGTTTCACCCATTCGGGTTGCGATATATTCAGGAATATAAAGACATCAAATGTACATCATTGCCAAACAGATGATCATCCAAATCAAAGGATGATGAGTCTGAATCATCAGTCTGCCACACAGAAGATTGTCTGTCCTATGTACATGAAAATGAATTTATAAAGTTGAGCATGGGAATGCCTGCCTCAGCTAGATCATGAAAAATATTATGAAGATAATTTATTGTATTGTATATTATTACAAGTCACCTCCCAGCTCGAAAAAACTTCGGATCCTCATGATAAAGCATTTCACCCGACATCAAAAAATTAACGACCTCATGCTTTAGGGGGCAACTCTTATAGACATTTTTGGGCACTACAACCCCAATCATAAATTCCCAATAACTAAGGGCTCCTAAGTCCCTAAAAGTGTTGCTTCACTACCTAAAGGAACAAGGTCAGTTGATTACATCATCTCCCAAAATTTCTCCACTAAAAACTGCTCAGAAATGGTCAAAACTGGACCATATTGAATGCCCAGTGTAGAGGGTGCGATGCATACTAAAAATTCCTTCTACAGGGTGCGATGGACGAGAATAGACAAGTGGTGGAGACAGTTTGCTAAGTGGATGATCAAGGAATCTTCTAGAAACTTCTCATATGACACTTGCCTCTCAGAATTCGCTCAAGGATGAGTAAGAGATCAATGAAATCTCCAAGTGGAACCAAGAACTATCAGAAAGAAGACACTAATAAAAAAACCCAGAGCTGGCTCACACCTTTGCAAATATCTATATATGGATCTCTCATCCCAGAGATCCCGAGGTCAGAGGCTGGAATATTGTATCTTGTAGATAAGTGCTATTGGTTTTCTGGTGTATATTCATAGTGTTGGGTGATCTAAGCTTTACTTGAGGTGAAGAATGGATTTCTAGCTGGAGGATGATGCTGGGTCAGAACATATGGTTGTAATCCTCTTGCTACGTTTTATCTTAATAAAGCTATTCAAGTTTTCCTCCATATTCTTGTATGTTCACTTATATATGCATTTGTATGGTTAACACACATTTGGTCCTGTGTTATTTATGAATATAGATCTTTGTTCTTCGATAGTAGTATGTTCCTGTGATTCCATAGGTGCTCTTTGAAGCTGGGCAGACGAAGAAGAAGCAGCGAAGCTCTATCAGGAAAGAGAGGAATCAGACAAGGAAATCAAGCGCAAGACTAAGGTTGGTCTCCTTGGTTCCACGCTTATCTATTTTCATAAAGGAAAATGAAAGTAGACTTTACTTGTTTGTTTCTAAGATAGCTACAGCCTTAATGGGAATAGCAGCATCCGAGTGGACACTATTCCCGGTAACACCTGGAGATTTAGATCTCCCTCTAGATTTATATCTCCCACTTGATGACTTATTTTTTATTTTGTTATGGAACCATCCTCGTACATACAAGGCATCACCATTCTGGTTGTCCATATTTTTCCGTCTCATCTCCTCCATCAGTAAGGATGAGACTATTTCATCAAACTATAAGGCAGTTGCATTGCTACCTATTGCAATAACCAGACTATCCCACGAATATGGTAGAGAACACAACAAATAGATGCACTTATCTTCATCTGAAATTTAAATAGCAATAGATAATAACTGACTTTCCACAGTATTAAATGTGTTCAGATGCTTTGTCACAGAGTCTCCATCTTTCATCCTCAGATTATACAATTTTTTCCATAGGAACAGTTTATTCACCATATATTTAGATTGGTACAAAGTCCCTAACTTGTCCCACAAAGGTTTCGTTGTAGCTTCCCCTGATACATTCAGCAATACTGAATCTGAGACACAATCGTATTGTGCTCTTTGCCTTCTGATCCAAATTCTTCCATGTAGAAATTTCACTTGTATATCAAACTGATATATGCAATGTACTAAAGCATAATACTTGATCTAGTTCTACAAAACATTAAGCGGAAGCATAATTGATTTCATGAGCAACATCAAGCATAAACACATATAACTAATCAAAAGATATATCACTGGGGAAAGCACTAGTATAAAACCCCCAACATTGTATTATCAATCAAGTGGAAATCCTCTTTAGGATTAAAAAAGAATTAGCTCAAGACCTATCCTGCTCTTTCTACAATCAAAAGATGAAGATCATAGACTACCTAGGCCTCAATATATAGGCCACAAGTCCTCCAATCTCCTATATCATGTAATTCTCTTGGAAATAAATCCTTTTCAATGCAAGGAATACTTACCTAAAATATCCTAGCAACTGATAGTACATTGTCCCACTATCTGAACTCAACTGGGTCTATGTCTGAACTAACGTGCATTAGTTATCCATGAGAGAAGACTCAGTTATATGAAAATAATAGTTGTCACATGCATGCAAGCATTAACAAACTATATCTGATTATTTTAACAATTTGTTAAAATAATCTAACTGGACTTGAATAAGATAAACTAATTCAATTGATTCTCTCATTATAGAACTCATACTTAATTCCTCAATCAGTGGAGAGAATCAAGGATAAATTCCTCAATCAGTGGGACAACTAATTGCATGTTCTCACAAAGACTTCTAGTTTAATTTTCCATAAACTCATGGAGATTAATTAATTAATATTTTAAATTGTTGTTAAGACCAAATTTGTTTTCACTTCCTATAGTTAGACCAGGGACTGCTAAAAATAGGAAGGGACCCAAAAATGCTATTTTTAGAAGATTATATTTTTAGCAATTTCACCTCTCACCCAAGGTGGCCAAAATGCTCATTGGCCAAACTGCTATTTTTAAAAGTGCTATTTTTAGCAGTTCTATTTTTAGCACATTCTAAATTTAGCATTTCTTGTTGCACACTTTTCAACACTCCCTCCCAACAAGAAAGGGATTATCAACAACCCCGATCCTGTCTCTATGGAACTCAAACTTTCCCTTTGACAATTCCTTTGTCAAGATATATGCATCTTATTGTTATAAACATATTTGGGCACTACAACCCCCAATATTATATGTCCATAAACCAAGGGCTTCTAAGTCCCTAAAAGTGTTGTTTCATACCCTAAAGGAACAATGTCAGCTGATTACATCATCTCCCAGAAGTTCTCCATGAAAAACTACTCAGAACTGGTCAAAACTGGATCATCTCACCTGCTCCATGGTCAAAGTGCGACGCATCCCACCTAATGCATGCGGGGGTGCGATGCATACTGAAAAGCCCTTCTATGGGGTGCGATGGGCAAGAGTAGACAAATGGTAGAGATAGTTTTCAAGGTGGATGATCATGGAATCTTCCATAAACTTCTCCTCTGACACTTGCCTCTCTAAATTCACCCAGGGATGAGTAAGAGATCATGAAATCTCCAAGTGGAATTGAGAACTATCAGAGAAATGACACTAATCAAAAACCCAGAAGTTGACTAACCAACCTGCAAACATTTATATATGGATCCCTCATCCTAGAGATCCAAGGGCTGGAATTTTGTATTTTGTAAGGAAGTGTTGTTGATTTCTCTGTGCAACATTGTTGGGTGATCTAAGCTTTTCATGAGGTGAAGAGGGCTTTCATGCTGGGAGGATGGCACTGGGTCATACCAATGAGTTGTAATCCTCTCTTCTACTACTTCTATCAATAAATCTATTTGAGTTTTCCTCCATATTCTTGTATATCTCTGAATCTTGTATTGATATATGCATTTGTATGGTTAATATACATCTGATCCTATATTGTTTATGGTTATAGATCTCTATGCTTTGATTGTATCATGCTGCTTTGACTCTATAGGTGTTCTTTGAAGCGGGACAAGTGAGGAAGGAGTGGCAAAGTTCTGTCAAAGGGGAAAGGAAACAAGCAAGGAGCCAAGTGAAAGACTGAGGTTGGTACTCTTTGCTTCTTTCTCATCTATCTCTCATAAAGGAAAACACAAGTAAATTTAGTTTGTTTGTTTCTAAGATAGCTACCCATCTTAGTGGGACTAGAAACTCTGAATGGACACTAGTTTTCCTGATAACAAAATGGCGACTCCACTGGGGAGCGAATAGCTTGTTTTCTTGTTTATATTTGTTTGCTTTATAAACTACAGATGGAGCCTGAAGTTAAGCTAGCTAGCATTTGAACTGCATTTTCTATGCAAGTGCAAAGTAAATCAACGTTGCTTCAGTCTATCTTTGGGTTTTGTTTATAAACTAAACAACTGACTTGAAAACATCCTAAGTGCCCTCGTGGTAGCTCAAGTAACCTCGTTAGATTAGCCCCTATACTTTGTATTTACTGACTATCATTAGCTTAGCCTAAATCCCTGAACTAAGCTGCAAACTGTGACCAAAAATCAAGCTAAATTCTCGTCCCCGAACCATTACACTGTCTCCTTTTGACAGTCTAGATGCATCGCACCTACCGTGTGTTATAGGTGAGATGCATCCCTGTTTCCCTGTGTTACAAGTGCGATGATCAGATAACACTGTTTTTTGCCTCCATATTTTGCTTTTTCTTCATTCTCTTTAGCTTTATTTAGGAGTTTTGCTTTCTGTGATCAGTATACCACTGTTGAAACTCCCTTCCTTTGCATTATTTAGCCTCCATTGTACAAAGAATTGTGAAATTTTTATGTATTTTTCGCCATTTACAGTTCTCTTTTGCAAATAGTAGCTTAATCGAACTGTCGTCTTTCGATTTAAAAGTGTTGCAAGTGTCATTTTTAGTCAAAGAAAAGAGCCTTCTTCTTGTTGATAGTCAATTACACCTTTTCCATTGTATTTGGTTTGAATTAATAGTATTTCAAGTGTCGAAAGCAGTTTTCAAATTAAAGTTAAAAGTATCGCTCTTAGCCTTCCTTTCGTTTTCAAATTCGAAATCGCAAAGTGTTGTCTTAGCCTTCCTTTTGTTTTTTGAATTCGAAATCGCAAAGTGTTCTTCCTTTCGTTTTTTGAATTTGAAATCACAAAGTGTTGTCTTAGTCTTCCTCTCATTTTTTGAATTCGAAATCGCAAAGTGTCATCTTAGTCTTCCTTTCATTTTTAAAAAGAAAATTGTTAGTACTGTCGCATTGAAATAAGATAATTCATATTTGTACTTAGCATTGTTTTTGTCATTCACACATTAAGAAAGCAGAAAACAAATACATGCATGTGCATTTGCATTTAGACTGCTTGTGGAGATTGATTTAGGACAGTGCATCTTAGTGTGTGCTCTCTACTCTATGTTGAAAGAATTTCGCTTCTCTTTCGTTAGTAGCTAGGATTTTCATTGCAAAAAGAGAAAGTAAACGTCTATTTATCATCTTAGATTGCATATTTAGGAGTTGTATATCTACATCACACAGTGAACCTTAAAGGCAAACTTCTTAAGAAAGATCAACTGTAAAATAAATTTTAATGAACATAAAAACGCTTTGGAACCTAACGCACAACATTTAGAAGTCTAGGCTAGAGACATATTCTGACGTCATAAAGCCTGGTAACTATCGCTTTCATCGTAGGTTGGGTGATTCCTCCTCTTTGAGATGACAAGTACTAGTACAGAATTGTGCTCTCATGTACCGTCGAGTATATATTTGGAGACCACAATAGGCTACATCCTTAGGAAGCCGTGTCTACTACCCTATCGATCGCAATGCATTGAACACAACATTCGAGAAGATTGACTGTTGTACCATAAAATGTATTCTGCAGTTTTGCGATTGGTTCGGTAATCCCTTTGTCTAGATTTCCAGAGTAGTCTCTTTCGTTCCTTTTCAAACTCCTTAAAAGAAAAGGTCCATCTAAGCACTTGTCACTTCAAGCTCATTAAAAATCGAAGGCGACTAGAGTCATCTTTAGCTTTTTCTCGACTCTTAAAAATTGAAAAAGCAAGTTGTGTCAAAGCGTCATAAAATTTATATTTAAATGGAAAACGTCACTCTTCCCTCCTTGGTCTAGGTTGAGGAAAATGGAGCCACCAATCAAGGATTTCCCTTGGGGGAAATCCTAGTCCCTTCTCCTCTTGGGGAGATGTTGGTGCACCTCATATGGCCACATTGTCCCTTCCAGGACTGACAATTGGCCTGTCGGTATGGATTTTCTCGACCTCTGTCATTCAAAACACTGTGATTCCTGAGAAATCAAATCAGCAATTAGATGACACTAGAGTTGCCCCCCAACCTTCTACTTCGTTTGTTTCTCCCTCTCCTTCTTCCTCTTCGCTTGGTGAAGCTAGTAAACTAAAAACCAAGTAACTAAAAAGAAGAAGAAAGGGAAGGAGAAGAAGAAGAAGAAGCCAACGTCAAAAGGGGGCAACCAAGCATCGTCTAGCGAAAATCCACACACTGCACCATCGAAACCTAAATATCCATGTGTCATTTGCAAGGGAGACCACTATCATTGATATTGTCCTTGCGCCCCACAGATCTTAAGGGACTGGTCTCCCCACTTGCACAATCTAGTGTCCTCAACCTCTGACGATCATGTTGAAAGTGCAACGTCAACTAGTGAAAATGAAGTCAATGGATAGAAAGGAATATATAAATTTCCTTGTATATTGTGTGAAGGCGATCATGCCATCCATCGTTGTCCCTTCCTAGACGAAGCTAAAAGAGTCTTGGATAAATGTCCTGCTTCACCACTACAACTTCCTCCTGTATACAAGAAACTCTTTCCGAGTCCATCACTACTTGAAAATCTGACTAACACGCCTTTATGGTAAGTCGAAGCATGTATAATTGAATATAAACCCTCTGAGTCCACACTGGACCAAAGTCAACAAGTCGAGACGATAGTTGACCCAGTCTTGTCTTCAGAAGATCTACCTTCGGATGATACAGTCACCAAAGAGAATGAGAACGACACCGTTCAAATTCTTTTCATAAATGTTTGGTCAATTTAGTGTGATCTAAATTTCTATTTATATTGTCAACCCGGGGTTCGTAGACTGACGAAGTGAGGTGTACTATATGTACTTAGATAACCATTTTCTTAAGTTTTTGTCGTTTTTAAGCTTTTTAGTTTGTTTTTGAATTTTATTCTTTTCTTACTGTGTGGTGATAAAAGTGAAGTGTGAAGTGTGTGGAGTGTGAATGGTTATGATTTCTATGCTTGAAAATTGCTCAAAAGAAAGCTTTACAATAACTGAAATGAAACCAATCAAAAAGCGAACTAATGGAAATGGCCCAGTATCCTTGCTGCTGAAAATGAAAAGAAAGCAAAAACTTGGAAAATAACTCAAACTAAAGTAAAGCAGTTAACTCACACTACTTGAGCTTTCTAGATCCTATGCCCCTTGGCTCAATCTACCTTAGGGAAGTAATCATGAGCATAACAAGCAATATGATATTTAACTGTTAAAGAAAATAAATTGCAGAAGGAAACTAATCATACTACTTGGATTCTTCAAATCCTTTACCCCTTAGCTCAATCTACCTTGGGGAAGTGATTATGAACATAACAAGCAATATGATAACTAAATATAAAAAGAAATTAATCGCACTACTTAGACTCCTTTAGTTCTTTACCATAGAGCTCAATCTACTTTATGGAAACAACTATGAGTAAGTAATATGACACTTAAATCACACCACCGTTAGTGATCTTCTGATCTCCTGCTGATATAGTCATTGACCACATAGAGAAATCATAAAATTATTAAGTAGTATGACACCTAACTTAGCAGAAAAAGAAATAAACAAATAACGATTTAAAAAGGACAATGCTGAATGTAAATTGCATAAAATAAAGGTTAGTAGACAGGACAAGATGATCACATATGCCAAGAGTTATTAAAGCAAATAAAATATTGCTTGGGCTGCCTAAAAGGACCTGCAAAAAACACTGATCAATTTATAAAGACAAAGATATAAACAACAGAACTCATAAAGCATAACATCTTATGTACAAACTAATGAAAAAATAAAAGCATAAAGAAACTAAACAAATACTTTACAGGGCTTTAGTATGCAGGGGCCCTCTGCCACTTCAGCCAATCAAATGCTCACAAAACTATCTTCAAAACAGTCTACTCATGTATTCAAATCAGCAACATGTAAAACAGTGGGGTGGTATAACCAACAGCGTGCGGAAATTACATAATAGCTCAGAAATTCTATGCAGCCAAAAAGTCCCTTTACAGCGTTTGGAAACGCGTTATTTATAATGTAAAAGTCCTACAGCTAACTAATCAACTACTTAGGCTATTATTGCGTGCCATAGACACGTAGATCTCATAAACCGAGATCTAGTTAACTGTCGTTATGCTTCTTAAATCCTGGAGTGGTGGGATGTTAGATTTTTTGTTCAAAAACGATCCTCAGATGCGCTGAAGCCTCCGTGAGCTGGAAACTAGGCCACATTTCATTCACGTGCCTTTAACAGTAACGTGCCACCGCTGGACTCTTCGGTTGGCCACGTCTTTGACTTAGGTTGACCGCGGCTCCAAAATGATGATTTGGCTGGTTCAAAGGGACATGATCCATGTACATGCCATCTGGAGCTTGCCCATATGGCCCATTCCTTCAGAAGACACCTGGAGCACAGCCTTTAACAAAATGGCTGCGGAAACCTGTGCGGGCTGCGGAAACCTGTGCTGGCTGTGGAAATTGACAAGTTTCTGCAGCTGCATGAACAAAAGACTAAACCAAACAACAGACATCAGTATAGTTAGAAAACCATGTAAACAGTCCTTTTTAAACTATAATGCAATGATTCAACCACTGGATGAGTAAAGTGAGTGGAGTATGAGGGTTAAGAGGGTGTGTAGGAAGGTGCAAGGTTGAGGCTCAACAGTAAACACAGACTTCGATGAACATGGGGGTAATCTACTCATTCCTTTACCGCAAGAAGGAAGTTCGTCAGAGATGTATCCGACCGTTTATTCGGTCCCACCTCCAAGCAACCTAGTCATTTCCTTTGATTGGATTCTACTAGGCAAACCCCGTCTACCATCTAATGTACCATTCTGAATCATAGTACAAGCTTACAAAATGGTCATGGTCGGTACTATCATAGATGAAAGGGCTTTTGTGAGTATCCTTTCCTCAAATTCTTGGAAAGCGCTTGGTTCGCCATCACTTCTGCTTGAGATGCGAAATCTAACAGGCTTCAACAAAGGAACCAGTAGACCATTAGGGATCCTTCCAAATTTTCCTATAACTTTGAGAAGGAAAATCGTTTATATGAACATAATGGTAGTCCAAGGACCTTTAGATTACAATATACTCCTTGGGTGTGACTACATTTACAGCATGGGAGCTATTGTTTCCTCACTCTTTCGAGTGATGTGTTTTCCGCATGAAGGCAGAGTGTACCAGCTCGTAGACCAGCTTTCATTCCCCAGTTCACACATAGTTAATAGTCAAGTGCCATCCCTAATTGGTCTTTTTGTGCAAGGAATGTCTCATCAATCTCCAGTCCATCCACCTGATGAGCGCGAGTGATTAGGTGACTGTGACTGAAACCCAGGGGCATGCACCTTGGTCTGCTTCGGCAAGAAAACTTTAGGTATAGGGTAGGTTTCTGCAGAGGATATATGAATAGTCTGACACACTTGTACATTTAGGGAAATGGGATTAGACAGGAATAAGATTCCCTCGTCAAGGTTAGGTGATTGGAGCTAGAATCACCTTCGTCCGTTTCGATGGACTAAACCGAGGAAGTCTTTCTGCTTGCTGCGTAGGTGGAACCATCTTGTGGATGCAAGAACTTCTGTATGGTAACCTGGAAACTCTACTTCACTATACCTAGGGGCATTCAAACCTTATTGCATGTAAGTGAAAAGCGACCATTTATTTTCTTAGTTTGTAGGTTCCTAACCCTTTAAACTCGTAGGATTGGTCGTTCCTAGCTTGCATAATGAAAGGATCTAGAGCAAAGTTTCGAATGGGGCAAGCTCCCTAAAAAAGAACCTATCGATGAGACACCCTTATTATACGACTGACACGAGCAGTTTTACGCGAAGTTCAAGCTCGTTAAAAAATAAACCTAGCAATGACCATATTTTCCACGAGAGTTTAAGCTATTAAAAAATGAACCCACCTTCGGTAAATAACCATTGCGATAGCATTATTATCAGCTTTTGAGCCTTGGTCATGTTCTTACCATCACCTCCACTCTTTTTTAGCCGATCATACGCCTCCATTTGATTGTTTACCCCTTTTGAGGAACAGTTGTGATGAGTGATCCTATTAGCCACCTTCTTTACACTATCGTGATTGAAAAGTTCCAAACCTTGCCTGGAACCAGCTGTTATCCAAAATCATCACTCGTTCCTCAAAAAACGAGCCTTCTTTAAGCTTTTTTCACCTAACTCGTAAAATATGAAAAGATTGCCGAGAAATTGGCCTCTCCAGCTCGTTAAAGTGATTGGAAGTGCCATCCCTCCTCTAGATTTTAATCTTTTTGGACCTGAGGGATCATTGCACAAAAAGATCGAGCACTTGTCTTATTTGGATCGTTAAAATGATTGAAAATTCATCCCTTTCATATTATTTTATACTTTTTCGGACTTAAGGGATTATATTACGAAAAAGGATTACTGGAGTTTCCTTTCTGTCTCTTTTCAGACTCTCTAAAATTGAAAAGGATCGAGTTATCCTTGTCGTTAAACTCGTTAAAATAATAGCGACAAACTTGTCCATGCAGACAAGAATGAGTTTCACTGTCACTAGGCTTGTTAAAACATAGCGATAGGTTTGCCAGAAGGGAAAATTATAGAACAAGCATATGTTATCCTCCTCAAGCTTGACAAAAATAAAGAGGTATTGGTTAGAAATGACTAGGGAAAAATTGGGAAGAAAACTTGAAGAAACTTTATTGGTAGCAATTCGCTCTTGAACATGACACTTTCACTCCATCACCATGATTGAGTCGGGTTGGGTTATTCTGTTCACCAGTCATATCACCATTGGTCCACCATACCATCCATTTTTCGGGTTAACGCTACCAATCCATTTCAGTGTCACCGATATGTTCAAGAGAATTCACTCAGAGAATTCACCAACCCAGCTTGTGTCTCATCCACTGCAATACCTTCACCCTTCATTCTTTCATGACCACCACCCTGAACCTTCTATCATCATATCGTTTTCACCTCCACAAAATCATTAGCTCTGTTCCATGTCATAGATGTGGGATTCATTAAGGCCCTCCTACAATGGGTCACCTCTTGTCGACATCAACTCATTATCCAAGAATTTGACTTAGGAACAACCCTTTCATTACTTTGAATCTTGCATGCCTCAATGGCAAGTTTCTCACTTCCGATAATAAGTTTACATTAGTGGCCTTCAACCGAAAGATTTTGCGTAGTGTTCAACATCGACTCATGTATTAACACCACATGAATTTTACT
>APFE030668943.1:6884-24025 GCA_000404065.3 Pinus taeda | reverse complement strand
GGCTTTCATGCTGGGAGGATGGCACTGGGTTAGATCAATGGGTTGTAATCCTCTCTTCTACTACTTCTATCAATAAAGATATTTGAGTTTTCCTCCATATTGTTGTATATCTCTGAATCTTGTATTGATATATGCATTTGTATGGTTAATATACATCTGATCCTATATTGTTTATGGTTATATATCTCTATTATTTGATGGTATCAAGCTGCTTTGACTCTACAGGTGTTCTTTGAAGCGGGACAAGTGAGGAAGGAGTGGCGAAGTTCTGTCAAAGAGGAAAGGAAACAAGCAAGGAGCTAAGCAAAAGACTGAGGTTGGTACTCTCTGCTTCTTTCTCATCTATCTCTCATAAAGGAAAACACAAGTAACTTTAGTTTGTTTGTTTCTAAGATAGCTACCCATCTTAGTGGGACTAGCAGCTCTGAATGGACACTAGTTTTCCCGATAACACTTGTTCCTCAGTCGAAATGTATAGCAACATCATGATCCTCTTGACCACACAATCCTGTAGATGATGAGAGCAGATATCTATATGCTTGGACCTGTCATGAAACACTAGATTCTCATAGAGTTTAATGCAACTCTGATTATCACAATATATGATGGTAGGATCCATCATCTGACCAAACAATCCCACTAGAATCTTCCGCATCTAGATGGCCTCACATGTAACCTGACTCGTAGCCATGTATTCAACCTCCGCTAAGCTAAGTGCAACTGATCTCCATTTCCTACTATACCAAGAAACTGCGACTAACCCAAGGTTGAAGATTCCTCCAGACATGCTCTTCCTGTCTCATGGACTACCTGCCCAATATGCATTCGTGAAGCCTTGGAGCTTCACTCCCTCTATCCGCCTGTACCATAATCCATACTATGTAGTGCCTCTAAGATATCTCAACACATGCTTTGTCGCCTTCCAAAACAACTTGGTTGGTTGAACCATAGCTTGACTTAGCTGGTTCACCGCAAAGCACAAATCCGGTCGTGTGTTCACCAAATACATGACTGAACCCACAAGCTTCTGATAAACTGTAGTAGCTACTACCTCACCTAAAGTAGCATCCTCCTTCCTCCAGTTACCTGCTAGAGGATTCTCCATGGGCTTGCACATCTCCATGTGGAAGTGCCTGAGTATCTCATTGGCATACTTGCCCTGAGACACAAATAATTCCCCATCTCTTTGCCACACCTTCATGCCTACAAAGTAGTGCATGAGGCCCATGTCCTTCATCTCAAACTCTCTTGCAAGGTCCTCCTTGCAAGACTTGATCAACTGATCATCACCTATCAAAATTAGATCATTGACATAAATTACAATAATCAATATCTTACCTTCTACCATGATGTGGTAGAGGTTCGCATCCGCTTCACTCTTGGTGAAACCCAACCCGGTGAAATAGTTGTTGATCCTAGTATACCAAGCAAGAGGTGCGTGCTTCACTCCATACAATGCTCGCTTGAGCTGGCACACATGCGACTCACGATCGAAGGTCTCAAATCCCTCAAGCTACTCTATGCTGATAGTGCTAGAATCGATCTGATCGATGAGTACCTTGCAACAGGAGAAAAGGTATCATCATAGTTAATCCCCTCTACCTGTGAGAAACCACGGGCAACAAATCTTGCCTTATGTTTCTCAATACTACCATTAGCTGCCTGCTTTACCTTGCAAAGCCATTAGGAGGCTCCTCCTCCTTAGGAACTAATAGTTCCTCATCATCACCATACAACTTGAGCTCCCTCTCAGGTGACACTCGCATGGTTCGCTACTCATCAAACTTCATATCACTGCGCACTACGGTCCTCTGGCTGGATGGCAGAAACACTCAATAGTTGTGAGGTGTATCTGTGTACTCCACAAGTATTCCCAATTCAACTGTTGGGTCTAGCTTCTTCCGAGCATCTTTGGTCACATGATAGAAGACTGGTGATCCAAAGATGCAGAAGTGACTCACATTTGGTCGCTTCCCTGAAAAAGCCTCCATAGGTGTCTTCATCCCCAAAATGTGATGAGGGCTTCTGTTCTGAAGATACACTGTTGTACTGCATGCCTCAGCCCATAGATGAAGTGGTAGGCCTTGGTTGTGCATCATCGCTCAAGCTACTCCCACAATAGATATGTTCTTCCTTTCAGCCACCCCATTTTTTTGTGGGTTATGAGGTGCCATGAGTTCCCGTTTAATTCCTTCTGAAGCACAAGATTCCTTAAACTGCTGGGAAACATACTCTCCACCGTTATTAGTCTGCAAGGCCTTTACATTTATCCATGATTATTTCTCCCTAATTCTTTCTCTGTCAAATATTTGAACTCACAAAACTTCAAGAAGGTTTGATCCTTATTTTACATGAAGTAGATCCAACATCTACAAGAAAAAGCATCAACAAAAATAACATAGTACCTATGCTTTGTCGTGGAGGCTGTAGAGAAGGGCCCACATACATCTGAATGAACTTGCTCTAGAATTGCTCCTGCTCTACTATCCTGATCATGAAAGGAAGCTTTTGCATACTTACCCAAAGTGCAACCTTTGCATGTGCTCGTTTGCTCCATCTTGCACTTGGTTAATCCGGTAGAAATTTGCTACATGATCTTCAAGGCCCCATGATGCAAGTGGCCCAGTCTCCTATGCCATAACTTGCCAATATCTTGGCCATGCACCACCTCTACTTTGGAACTCAATGCAGCACATTCATCTACCTGTAACTTATAGAGATTCTTAATTCGAATCCCTATCTATTTGGTCTATCCAGTGCCGATATGCCTTCAGAAAACCTTTCCCAAACTAAAGACTACATCATAGCCTTTATCCTTAAGCATGGCACTAGACAAAATATTCTTTTTCAACCCTAGTACATACATAACATTCGAAAGAGTGAGGGGAGAACCATGCTCCCTCTGAAACACAATTGTACCTTCACATGGGACACGGTACTTTCCATCATCTCCCATCTTGATCCGTATCTGGAGATCCTTCTCCTCCAAGGTGCTAAAAATACTCTTTTCACCTAACATGTGGAAAGAGGCTCCACTGTCCAAGTACCAAACACATCCCATGCTGGATGAAACCATGCATGCAATAAGTGAGAAATCCATCTCAAACTGTTAAGCTAGTGCATCACCATCATATTCCTCGGAGGAACCTTTCTTGGACTTCTTCTTTGGGAAATTAGTAGCATAATGGCCCAACTCATGACAATGAAAGCATCTCACCTTCAACTTGTCAAACTTCTTCCCTCCCTGAGGTGACTTGGATTGGGATGCCTTCCATTTCCCTTTCTTAGCTTAGATGCTAAAGCCAAGTTCTCTTCATCATCATGTTTTGATGAAGAAGCTCCATCCCTAGTGCTTCGTCTGATCTCCTCCTGCATCAAATCTTACCATAGTCGTTCCCAATCTGGAAGTTTGTCCCTTCCATTCCCTGAGTCCTTGTAGCTATGCCAGCTCTTAGGAAGGCCAAGGAGTGCTAGACTCACCATATCATCATTAGTTTGCAAGCTCATATTTGCAGGTGGTAAGCTTGTTAAGGAACGTAGAGATAGTGTCACCCTTTTCACACTTGATCTTATGAAGTTTTTCCTTCAGTGTTAGCTTCCTCTAATCACTGCTATTCAAATATAAATTTTTCAATGTTTTCCAGATTGCACGCGGAGTCTCCTTCCCATGAAGGCTCGAGATTATGTGATCTTGAACACCCTCCAAGATGATTCTCCTAGCTCTAGCCACACACGTCTTCCATTCCACCAGTTGAGTAGCATCAGTAGGCTTAGGGACTTCTTGATCAATGAAGTCCTTAAGGCTGCTATCTTCCAATATTGCCTCCATGTGATCCTTCCAAGCTATGTAGTTTGAGATGCCATCAAGGGCAACCTCAAACCATAGAAAGCCATCAGTGAAATGGATGTGATAAGAACTTGAGATCTATATCCTGAATAATAAACTTTGAATTTAGCTTGCTTGTATCATGTTATTCATTGATCACCTGTGCTCTGATACCATGTAGAAATTTCACCTGTAGATCAAACTGATATATGCAATGTACTAAAGCATAATACTTGATCTATTTCTACAAAATATTAAGCAGAAGCATAATTGGTTTCATGAGCAACATCAAGCATAAACACATATAACTGATCAAGAGAAATAATCAACCATAACACAAGATATATCACTGGGGAAAGCACCAGCATAAAACCCCCAACACTGTATTATCAATCAAGTGGAAATCCTCTTCAGGTTACAAAAAGAATTAGCTCAAGATCTATCCTTCTCTTTCTACAATCAGAAGATGAAGATCATAGACTACCTAGGCCTCAATATATAGGCCACAAATCCTCCAGTCTCCTATATCACATAATTCTCTTAGAAATAAATCATTTTCCATGCAAGGAATACTTACCTAAAATATCCTAGCAACTGATAGTACCCCATCCCACTATCTAAACTCAGCTAGGTCTCTGTCTGAACTAACATGCATCAGTTATCCATGAGAGAATACTAAGTTATTTGAAAATAATAGTTGTCACATGCATGCAAGCATTAACGAACTATATCTCATTATTTTAACAACCTTTTAAAATAATCTAACTGGACTTGACTAAGATAAACTAAGTCAACTGATTCTCTCATTATAGAACTCATACTTAATTCCTTAATCAGTGGGACAACTAATTGCATGTTCTCACAAAGACTTCTAGTTTAATTTTCCATAACTAATTAACTCATGGAAATTAATTGACTAATATTTTAAATTGTTGTTAAGACCAAATTCATTTTTACTTCCTATACTTAAACCAGGGACTGCTAAAAATAGGAAGGGACCTAGAAATGTTATTTTTAGAAGATTCTATTTTTAGCGGTTTCACCTCTCACCCGAGGTGGCCAAAATGCTCATTGGCCAAACTACTATTTTTAGAAGTACTATTTTTAGCATTTCTGTTTTTAGCACATTCTAAATTTAGCATTTCTTGTTGCACACTTTTCAACATTCCATTCTTCATCGAACACTCCTGTTGGATTAGTACCCGGATCTACTATGATCCACTGATCTTTGTCTACCAGCAGATCCTCCATCTTGAGTTTCCACAACTCAAAACTCTTACCATTAAATTTCTCGATCAATATCTTTCCACTACTCACCATCTTCTTTCACCAGCAAAATCGATCTCGCAGATCTCCCACTAAACAAGGTCTACCATAGGCCAGAGCGAAACCCCTCAGCAATAAAGGCGTCCCCCCAAAGCCAACACAACTCTGATACCAAATGTAGGTTTTGACCCCGTACAGAAATTAACTGTATACAAATTTTAAAAATAGAAAATAAACAAGAGCGAGATCATAACACAAAAGACAAATATACACAGATATTTTCCCCTGAATCCCAAAATCGGGACTACCAGATTGATTTTTCATTATGTTCCTTATATATATATTATAAGATTATATATATTTATAATAGATATATATATATCTATATATATAGTATATATGTATATATAATATATATATATATATATATATATATATATATATATATTAATTATATATGTTGAAGCATCCAATACCATGGACCAAAAACCATCGCGCCCAAAACCATGTGTGAAAACCATGCACACAAAACCATGGATCCAAAAAAAATTCCCGAGGGCGCTGCCTCGGACCTCGTAAAGGGGGCCTAACCACCACCCTATGACCCCCCCGCTACACATCAATGCAATGAAGGGGGGACTCTGCCCCCCCTCTAATCCCACTGTTTAGCTAGGGGGGCTAGTCATGGAAAGAATATAGCACAACGCAACAACACAAATTCCTAAAAACCCACTTCACTGTTGTCCAATGCTCCTTCCTTGGTTTTGACATAAACGTTCTCAATACCCCCACTGCATGTGAAATGTCTGGTCTAGTACAGACCATCACATACATCAGGCTACCGACTTCCCTTGCACATGGAACATGGGACATGTCCTTTTCCTCTTCTTGTGTCTTGGGACACTTTTCAGTAGACAACTTTACACCTATAGAAATAGGAACCTTCACCAATTTACTATCCTACATATTAAACCTTTGCAGTATTGTCTCGACATGCTTCCTTTGGTTTAACCAGAGCTTCCTATTTTCTCAATCTCTTTTAATTCCCATACCAAAAATATAGTTTAAAGCACCAATATCTTTCATGTCGAATTTGGAGGACAATTGAGTCTTCAAATCCTGGATAATTTCTTTGTCATTTCCAACCAGCAACATATCATCCATATACAAGACCAGATAAATAACACAGTCACCAATTAATTTAAAATACACACAGTACTCTACTCTGCTTTTGGTAAAGCCAAATCCTCGTATAAATGTATCAAATTTCTGATAGCACATCCTTGGTGATTGTTTTAACCCATACAGAGACTTTTTAACTTGCATACTAGTTCTTTGTTACCCTTCACCACAAAGCCTTCAGGTTGCTTCATGTGGACTCTTCTTCCAGATCCCTGTGAAGAAATGTTGTTTTCCCTTCCATCTATTCTACCTCAAAATCAAAAGCAACAACAACAGATAAAAGTAATCTAATAGAAGCTACCTTGGCAACATGAGAAAAAATATCACCAAAACCAATTCCTGGCACCTGGGAATAACCGTTTTCTACCAACGGAGCTTTGTATTTCTCCACCTTTCCTGTTGCATTCATCTTCTTCTTAAACACCCATTTTTTGCCAATGGGTTTCCTTCTAGCCAACAACTCTAACAAATCCCAAGCCCCATTTTTGTGCAAAGTTACCATTTCATCAACCATGGCCTCTTTCCTGAGTTTACCATCCTCTGAATCTACTTCTTCCCTCATAGTTTTGGGATCATCATCAGTAATAGATAAAGAAAAAATTGAATAGAAATTAGATGGACTATACCTTTTTGGTTTTCTTCTTTCTTGAATTGATCTTCTCACAGCTAGAGTTTGTGGCTCTTCATCTTCTAATTCCTCCTCTATTCTAGAGTCTAATTCTTCCTCCTTTAGCTCAAAATATATCTTCTTAGGTTCCTTTGGTAGGACTTCATGTTTAATAACATCCTTCACCTCTCTAAACACCACATCTCGGTTCTACACAACATTCCTTGTTTCTAGGTTCCAAAGCTTATAACCTTTTAAACCATCCTTATACCCAATAAAGATGCACCTTTCATATTTATTATCCAACTTTGTTTTTTTCTCCTTTGGAACATATACATATGAATCACATACATATACCCTCAGATGTGAAAGGGAAGGTTTCTTACCAGTCCATACCTCTTACGGAGTCTTATCCTCCAACCTGATGAAGGTGATCTGTTGACCAGGTAACATGCAGTCTCCACCGCCTCTACCCAGAATTCTTGTCCTAACTTGACACCACTGAGCATGCTTCTTTCCTTTTCCATCAACCTTCTATTCATTATTTCTGCAACTCCATTTTTTTGAGGTGTGTATGGAGTATTCTTATGCCATTCTATACCACACTTTTTACAGAACTCTTCAAATTCCTTGCAAAATTCTCCAGTGTTATATGTCCTCGACACCTTTATCTCCTTCTCTGTCTAGTTTTCCACCAAAGCCTTAAATTCTTTAAACCTATCAGAGGCTTCAAATTTATTCTTGAGGAAATATATCCATGTATTCCTTGAGAATTCATATATAAATGATACATATACACATACTTACACATTGATGGAACCGACACAGGTCCAAACACATCACTGTGCACAAGCTCTAATATTTGTTTTGCCCTCGTAGTATTAGAGGGGAAACTCACCCTATTTTGCTTCCCATATACACAATTTTCATAGAAATCAAAATCCATAGATAAACTAGACATACCTTCTACCATACCATTACCATTAAGTATTCAAATGCCCTTCTCTCCAATATGGCCCTGTCTTTGATGCCATAGCATGGTATTTTCTCTAGAGACCACTAAATTTTCTACTCCACTTGCAGGAACCATAGAACTATTGCACCCATCAATAACAATGCTACCCAAAAGCTTATATAGATTTCCATTCCAAACTTTGGGCATCAATACCATTGCTCCCTGAACCATCTTTCAAGTATCTTTCTTCAACATTGTTTTTAAACGTGCATCATCCATCTTGCTTATAGAAATAAAATTTCTGGCCAATGCAAGAATATGCAGAACACCCGGAAGTGTTCTAATCCTTCCACCTTGCAACTTCAACTTTACTCTTCCACAACCAACAATTACAACTTTCCTATCATCCCATAATAATACATCACCACCATCATATTTCTCATGCTCGCAGAACCACTCTCTATGGAGAGTGAAATGAATAGATTTCAACCATGCCTCATGATCTACATGTGTACTTAAAGAAGAAGCCAAGTACACATCCCCACCTTCATCTGAGTTCGTTTTCACCTCTGCAGAAGGAGCATCATCGGATCCCTTTCCTTTCTTAGGAGCTTTATATTTACAGTCCATTTTGAAGTTCCCCTCCTTTCCGCATTTCTCGCACACCTTTACAGGTTTTCCTAGAGATTTAGATCTCCCTCTAGATTTATATATCCCACTCGAGGACTTATTTTTGCTTCTGTTCTAGGAACATCCTCATACAGAAAATGCATCACCATTCTGGCCTTCTATATTTTTCTATCTCATCTCCTCCAACAACAAGGATGAGATTATTTCATCAAACTGTAAGGCATTTGCATTGCTACCTATTGCAACAACCAGACTATCCCATAAATATGGTCGAGAACACAACAAACGAGTGTACCTATCTTCATTTGAAATGTTAATATCAAAAGATAATAACTAGCTTACCATAGTATTAAAGGCCTTCATATGCTCTGTCACCGAGTCTCCATCTTTCATCCTCGGATTATACAGTGCTTTCCGTAGGAAGATTTTATTCACCAGAGACTTAGATTGGTACAGATTCCCTAAATTACCCCACAAATCCTTCATCTAAGCTTCCCCTGATACATTCAACAATACTAAATCTGAGACGCATAATCATATTATGCTCTTTTCCTTTTGATCCAACTTCACCAAGTCTTTAGCTGACATTGTTATTGGTTTACTGCCCAAATCTACCATGATCCATTGATCTTTATCCATAGAATATCCTCCATATTGAATTTCCACAACTCAAAACTCTGACCATTGAATTTATTGATCTCTCTCTTTCCATTGCTTGCCGTCGTCTTTCACCACAAGAATTAATCCCGCAGATCTCCCACTAAACAGGGTCTACCACAGGCCCGAGAAAAACCCCTCGGCAACAAAGGCATCCGCTTGAATCCAAAATAGCTTGGATACCAAATGTAGGTTTTAACCTTGTACATAAATTACCTGCATACAGATACGAAAAAAGAAAAGAAAATAAACAATGGTGAGAGCATGAAACATAAAATACATATACACAAAGATTTCCCCAGGATCCCAAAACTGGGGCTACCAGATTGATTTTTCAATAGATTCCTTTCAATTTCACAATACATATATATACATGTTGAAGCATCCATAAACCCCAATCCATTCACCTTGGACTAGAACATAACCGTAGTTCCCTTGACCAGATCTACAAAATACAATGGACTGAAAACCATCATGCCCGAAACCATGTGTGAAATCCATGCACAAAATCATAGGTAGGTGTTCCTGCCTAATATAGGGTCCAAAAAAAAATCTTGGGGAGATGTGCCTGGCGCAACATACAAGGGGGTCTACCGGCCCCCAACGCATGGGGAAGTCATGGAAAAAATATAATACGCACCCAACAAGTGTGCTAGGTCATCAATAATGTTATAGTTAGATGCTTCCTTGGAGTTATGGGTAGTGCGTCGTAATGGCCCTTTGATATTTTTCATAATGGGTTCAATAGGGGGTCATGGTATCATCAAAATTGGTGTAACCATAGTGTTTGATTATGAGAAAGGATTGGTTTTTGGAGGGTTCCCATAATCACAGTTTCATGTTTGTAAGAGAATATCTACTCTGACCATATAAATGCCATGATTAGTTGTGTCATTAGAACTACCCCCAATTGGATTTTGATATGGAGGAGGGGCAGCCTCATGTTGCATGGCCACTACTCCCTGGTGGGGGAAATTATTTTTCATTACTGCAGGTTTTTGGTTTGTTCCCTCTGGCTTCTCTCATCATTTAAACTCTAGGAGCTAAGGATAATGATGGGTGTAATTCCCGTATTCCCCACAAATAGCGCATGCATGCTTGGTCCTAAGACTAGTATTAGTGTTCTTGTTTTGTGGGTTGCTATTACCCTAAATTTGATTTTCATTCTGATTAGGGGGCTTTCCCCCAGTTGGTGCATGCAGAGGTTGTTGTTATTCATTTCCCCCATGCCCAAGTTCCCCTTTTTGTTTTTTCTTTCCTTTCTTCTTGTTGGAATTTGGAGGGTTAGTAGTGTTGAGGCTTTTAAATTCTTTTTGTTGTTGAAGGATGGAAGGTTGTATGACATTAACCCCTATGTTTGGATAAGGTGGAGGGTTAGGTTTTTATTATAGTGGCTACAACCACCCTCCAAAATTTTGGCCTGCACCAATTTTAGAGCCTCCCTTGAAGAGTTTCACTTGATGACTACACACACTTGGGTTCACTCCGTGAGCTCGTGTGAGTATTTACATCCACCTTACTTGTTCATTGCATTCAAGTCTCTACATGTTGATGTCTAAGTCATGCTTACAACCATGTTTTGGTTATGCTCAAATTCTCCGCTTTGTATGTGCTTGTTGTGTTCGCTATGAAAGCATCTGTCGCACTCACACACGAAGTCACATTCACTGTCGTGAAAGCGTCACCTCGATCATGAATGATCTATCACGAGTATCGCACTTGTCACTTACGCCATCGTTTAGTCATGTTGAACATGTGTGTCTGGATGGTTTGGGTCATTTTGTCGTCAAGTCATGTGAGTGTGTGTTCGTATGATCACCTATGCATGTTTTGATTGTTCACACACTTAGTCATTTTGTTGAAGTTCTGAAAACCAAACTCCACTCTGACACCCGAACCATCACCCCATCGTTAAATCGATCAACTATCAACCAGAACAATGCATAAGCACCAAGCTATCATGTTCAAGTTGGATTGCCCGCAAGCAATGCAATCAACACTCGTGCTGGCCACCCAGACAATCGGACGTGACAGTCACCCTAGACTGACTCTCTTCGAAATTTTTGCAGAGGCCACTAACCTCTCTCGCTCAACTGACTGAGGAAATTGCGTAGACAGTTCGGACAGACACCAAGTGCTCATCCCTGTCTCCTTCAAATAATTATATCATTTTCCCAGTCAATCATCCAAACAGTTGACCAGATGTTCATCTCAAAAATTTCACAGTGTTCATGAGTAGGCCTTCCACTTCCCATCAATCATCTTAGCTCAAAACTTATGCAAAGATGATCAGCAAGCTAGCCTCCCAGCCTCAATGCAGTTTTCCCAACCAACAGCTCCTAGCAGCAAACTGCCTGTTCCCTCAAGGAATTATGCAGTTTTTACTACCAGTGACTAAGTAGCCAACTACTAATTCCCTCTGGCAATTCTGCAGTTTTGGATGCCAGTGACCCCACCAGCCAACTGTCAATTCCCTTTAGGAATTGCATAGTTTTTGTTGCCAGTGACCCAATAGCCAACTGATATTTCCCTCTAGGAATTGCGTAGTTATGGCTGCTAGTCTCCCGGGCAGTTCCCTAGAAAAATTGTGCAATCCCTGCCTGCTGACCCTTCATGCAGCCCGATCCATTCCTTTGGAAAATTTTGCAAATATGGTTGTCCAGCCCCTACTAACTGTTCATTTCAGAAAATGTTCAGAGCATGTCCACTTTGCCTTCCTGCAGTCTGGACTGTCCCTCCAAACATTTGTGCAATTTTTCCTCCCTGCAGAGCCAAACCTCGCAGATATTCATCGTTGACTCAGATTTCTTGTCTCCATCACTCAGTGACTCTTGCATAGTTTTCATCAACAATGCCCGAAGCCATCATCCCGCTACGCAACCTTGCTGCCTCTCCTGGTCACCTAAATCTGAAACAATCATGTGTCATGGTAGGCTAGGAGGTTTCTGGATTTGATGTCATCTCGTCATGAGTAACTATAGGTATAGGTACACCAACAAACATGGCAAGGCGACAAATGAGATCAACGAAAGGGGCACATGCAGAAGGACAAGTTCACCAACGGACGAACAAACGAAGCATGTGAAGCAGACGAATGCGATGAACATGCTCCTTCACAAACAGATGAGCCTTTCAAACCTTCCTGCATGCAAGCAAGGAACAACATGCTAGAGCTTCATCAAGTGAACCAAGGAACATCAAGGACTCCTTGCACTTCGCCATGCAGAGATGAAACTATGATACATCATGAAGACATCCATCTTCCAACAACACTGTAGCTCGACATGCACTCCAACAACAGCAATGTACCAACACTGTCATTTCAAGTCATGTCGAGTCATGTCATGAGTCATGTCGCCCACATCTCCACTATGGGCTATGTTGTCAATCAATGTGATGTAACATGGAAGTCCAAGAGACCCACTTGTGAACAAAGAGTCATGTAAGTCGAAAATTCATGGGAGTCGAACAGTCATGAGGGTAGTTGAAAAGCCACAAGGGTCAGTTTTACCCTTGGCTATAAATACCCTCACATTTGTTCATGGAAGAGACTTTTCACCTCAGATCCTCCCACATAGACAAAAGAGTTTGTAATATTTTCTTTGAGGAGTAAGTAGTGGCTCCAGCGCCACACTACAGTGGTTAGTGATGTATGGCGTAACGATGTGTCTTGGAACTTTCACTTGATTTAGAAGCTTGTTAATAGGCCAGCACATTTTCACACATGTATTGTATTTTTTGTAAGACTGATATATAACAATTGTAATGAATGTTGCTTTAACCTGTGTTCTACATCTGAACTGATTCATTTGTTGTAATGCATAATCTATTAATGGAAATGTGTTGTATATGTTGTTAATGTTGTCACATCTGTGTCGACTACTCTGTTGGACATCAAACGGACCTTTCACATGAACCTTGTTGTAACAACCGTTGCACTCGTTCACACTGATCCGTGAGTGTTGTACATGTTATCTTACCTTGTATCTTGTGACTGTCGCATCCGAGTGGACTGCTTCGCCGAAAGCTGTGTATTTCCTTTTGTGTTGTGTGTTCCTAGCCGAGTTGGGACTGATCCCTTTCAACCTGGAAATCACCTTCATCACAGTGAAAGAATCATTGACACAAGTACAATTAAACTCACCTGGAACGTGAACCTCACTTCTCTAAGACAAAGAAGACCACTCTCCTGTGCAAACAAGCAAGAGTTTAGGCAAATCCTTAAGACAATGACAACCGGACCATCATATCGAATAGGACTCCCACACCAAACGGTTTGGGGTCTAGTTGGGAATTCATACTAGGCTGATCCCCTAAATGTTGGAGGGTCTGGCACCATCAACATTTCTGGTGCTAGAAAGAGGGGTTGATGACAAGTTGTACCCTCTCATCCAGTTTTGAACCTTTGCATATCTTTCATGGAGTCTTGCACTCTTCTTCCCCATACAGTTTTTTTCGAATCCTGAAGATGTCTCCATCACGGGGAAGCTTTTTGATCTCTTGTCCACTTTCACGTATGATGGGGAAGGTGAAGTGGTCTGTCCTGAGCACTTACATAACTTTATTTCCATGCTTCACGAGGAAGATGAGTTTTCTGACGAACAGGCCGGTTTGCTACTTGCATCCACACTACATGAATCTCCATTTTGTTGGTTGCTTAGCCTATCGGCTAACACCATGCACTCATTTGAGCATTTATGTGATCTTATTGAAGACACCTCCTATCATTTTCATCCAAATCATCTTGATTAGAAACTATTATAGCAATGGAGGGCTCCACATGAACCAGTTATTGATTTTTGGCAGCACTTCCATGACTTGCAGTTTCAAGCTCCGAGGAGCCAAATGAAATTTGCTTATCTTTGGGACCAGTTTGAGTATTGCCTTAAGAAATTTGCCCGTCCCAAGAAGAAGCTTGAGATCAAGCCTCGCTCAACATTCTTCATTCATGGAGCTGTGCAATCTCATGTGGATGCGGGCATTGTCTCGACGACGGTATGCCTCCCTCTCATTCAACAACTCCACCACAGCCAAGTGATGTTGAAGATCATGCTCACACACCCATTCATCTTTCACATTCTCCCAACATCACTTCACTCAATTTTCATGCAAATTTGGTTGTGAGTCCTTCGAGTTCTCATATGCATTCCTTTCTATGACCGTCTTCACACTTGGGTGTTCCTACGGATGATGTTATCTTGTGTTCGTCCATTCCGAACTCTTCACTTGTCGTGAGTGAGGAACAACCTATTGATGGAGTTGGTGTTGCACAACCAATATGCATTGTCATTCATGAAGAGTATGAGTGGGAGCTTGAGCATCAACAGTCGGCGAAGGATGACTCCCTTTTGTTCGAGCCCCCTCCGTTCTTCCTAAAATCTTTGGTGAAACTGCCATCCATGATTTTGCATGTGTGTCTTCATCAATGGATGCACCCATTTTTGATAACTTGCAGGACTCACCGGATGTTGGTCCATCATTCGACAATGGAGAGCATAAGCTATTCATTGAAAATCCACTTGATCTTTCATCTTCTCTTTCTGAAAACGCAGAGGGTGAACATCCTTCCTTCTCATCTACCCCTCTGTGTGACTCATCGAACCATGAGGATGTCGACCAACATCATGAATTTTTTGATCTTGGTCATCATGACTAGTGAGCGCCAGTCTTGCAGAAAGAATGTTGCAACTCCTGGGCTTACAACTTTACTTTTATCAACCAAGTAGTTCGTGAAAAACTTGGAAGCGTCGGTGCTGTATGCACAAATACTAGTTCTCACTTAAGGTTGTCACTTGGTCAGCCGACGCAAAATCACTAGGAGCTCAAGCCAACTTCTATAGATTTTAGAAGAAGCTCTATGTGTGATGAAAGGAAAGAAATATTACTCTACAAACGCTATTCTAATTACAAAAAGGAGAAAGAATGGAATGTAAAGCAAAACCTAGTAAAGCCTAATTAACAAGCCAATTTTATGTTACACAAAAAATTGTCACCATGACTTTCTACAGTTTGTGTGAGTCCATCAACACTCATACATACCTCCTTTGCAAGTCTTAAGCCTCGGCTCTTCATGTCAAGCCTTGAGAATGGGATAAAGACCTTAAAAATATCTCAAATCCTGGTTTCACACTTTCTCCTAGCATTGCCTGCAGTGCCGCACCCAATGGTCATGTTTCCTACGAACCTGACTGCTCTGTCTATTGAGTAATGGGTGCGAACCCCTGTAAAAGTTAAAAGGGCGTGAGTTCATTCTTAAAAACTCATATTGTGTTACTTCTAGACACTTTTAGAAGGAATATTACGCTAGCAAGTCCACTCCACCTTGGTTCATCCATTCCATAACTAAGGGAGCTAACTCCATGATATGAGGTGCTTATCCCATTGAAGGAGGAACTTATCCCTTCAATGGTGGACCTGTAACTTCCTCCATTTGAACTATAAATTCATGCATTGGGCTGGTTGTGAGAGAGGTTGAAAGATGAAGATTCTTGAGCGTAAATGCTGCTGGAAACTAGACTTCCTTTTTGATCTTGTGAGAGGAGAGATCACATACCTTTCATGTCATTTGGGAAGCAAGTGAGGCTTGTTTGTGTATGCAGGTTATTAAACAGGAACTGCTTGAAGCTATTGGAGTAAAACTACCTCAAACAAGCGTTGGATCGAGGTAGGGTTTGTTACACCTCTTAGTATTCATTAATGAATTGAAACATGTTTAGAGAAAAGTAGATTTGCTTGTGCTCTTTGTTGCTAGATATCATTCGATACTAGGGAGATCGGTCTTGTCCGCAAGAACGATTTATCCGGCCAACAAATTGGCGACTCCGCTGGGGACTGGTTTGGTTTGGTTTTTTATTTGTCTTTGCTTTGACTTGAGAAATGTAAGTTTTGGTTTCTATTTTTTCCTTGATGTGTGTGAGTTTGGGTACTAGTTAGATCCTGGTTGGATTTTTATTTTTTGAAATTTTGGAAGAGGACCGCACCCTCTGAGTTAGTTACAGTGCAAACCTCTCCGCACTGTTACAGCATAACACAGAGCGGCACTGCACCTGGCTCTACTAGGTGCCTACGAACCCTGTCAAAAGTTTGAAAACCTAAGATCCATCTACCCAGTTAGGTTTAGTTTTTTTCCATAGCTATTAGTATATGCCCAGTCCTGCACTTGTCTTGACAAGAGTTCCTTGTGAGTTAGTTTTCATTGGCATTCTCGTTTGAAGTGATTTTCTAAGAAGTTTTGTCTATGGGATTGATTTTTTCTTGGTCTTTGTAGTAGCTCAGAGATCCGAAGCCTTAGAGCCTTAGATCACCCTGGTCTCTCTGGTCTTCTTGCTGAGTTTGACTAGCTTATGAAATCTATCCATGAAGAGATCTAGATGCCATTTGTCTCTTTTGCAAAACTTTGATTAAACTTGATTAAAAGTTTCGAATTTCATTTTTTCTATTAACAAATAATTGGATGTTTTTTATTAGTTTGTTGAGTTGAACAAATTGATCCTTAGTTAGCTGAGAAGACTAAGTTGAGCATCCTCAAAAACATTTCAAGTCTCTTTTCAATCCATTTTCATTTAGATCTCAAGATTAGATCATAGTTTTGAGTTTTTCATAGAAATTATACAAGCTTGTTGAAAATTTGTTCTCAATAGTTTTTTTAGAGTTTTTCTAGGAATCTTAAAAGCTCTCTTAAAGGAATTGCTTATTCTTGTAGTTGTTGATTGTTGAAAAGCAAAGGGATTTTCTATGAGCATGATTAGTAGTCTCATTGTTTAAAGTTCTTTGGAAAATACAACAAGTTTCCTTTCAGTTGTATGTTAAGAGAAAAATTTAATTTTCAAAGCATTGCATTTTCAACTCTTCCGTAGCTATAAATTCATTGAAAAGGAAAAATAATTGTTATCATCTTAGGTGCATTTTTTAGTGTTTTGGAGTCGAGTCTTCATACCACAAAGTTTCATCTCCGCACCCATTGACTTAAGGAACAAACAATAAAATTAACGCTTAATTAAAATCAATCTAGCAATATT
>APFE030668938.1:31099-51010 GCA_000404065.3 Pinus taeda | reverse complement strand
CTTTTGAGTAAGTATAAAAAAAGGTTTTATTTATTTACCATACCTCCACTTTATTTATATTTTTATTTGTTTACACTCTTGCATGTATATAACGTGACTTATGGAGTAAATATAAAAAATGTTTTATTTATTTACCATACCTCTCATTTATTTATATTTTTATTAATTTACCATACCTCTTTTATAAATATGGTATTTGGCCATAGGATTCACTTAAATAAAACCTATTCTTGAAAATGGGCGAATGGATTCACTTAAAACCTATTCTTAAAAATGGGCGAATGGAAGGTTGTAACTCCTAATTTCAAGGGCTAAATTTACCTTTTTTACCCTCTCCCTTAAAATAAGGTGGAATATTTGAAGTGATTTGTAAAAATGTACTATGATACAAAATATTCGCCCACTAAAAATTTAAAACCCCTTAATTTCGCGCGAACATTCGCCCCTAAAATTTTCTATGCCCATCACAACCATCGATCATCCCTATCCAAGTTGTATTCTTCGGTCTAGTGAACTCGGTCACCCAACCATATCATCATTATGTCATGAGTCTCTCCATCATAGCTCCTCCACCAAAGTGTCCACCAAGACTTGCTCTTGGTCTCGGCCATGAGAAGTCCACCCAAGTGTGTGCCCTCCAATCTCTCCATGAGTCATGCCGGGCACTTAGCCATGTGGCTAAAGCATGACCCATTCCTCCGCAATGATCATCAAGTTCCACCCTTGTCACGGGCCTTTGTACCTTCTACCATAAGGTCACAAACAACCCCAACAAGTCTTGCAACAATCAACAATCCTTGCTTCTCCATACAAGGTCTCATCATAGTCATCCATGGTAAGATGTTCCCTAGCATCGACAAATTGGCTTTTCCCTTCCCTGTATACGGTCCATCTACCAAATTCTCAAATGAAACACAAGTATCAATAGTAATTACATCATCATCATGAGGTTCCTCCATGAGAGTACCCTCATCCATACATGTCTATAAACTGCACGATACTGGTCCAACTTGATCAATCTCAAGTTCATCCTCCATCATGATCATGTCTGCAACATTATCAACTATCACGGCTTCCTCTTCCCTGTCAGTACAGTCTACAGCTTCATCTTGCTCCATTGTCCATCCAAGTTGAAGAAGTTCATCTTCAACATTCTTTTCCAAGACTGCAAGCTCTTCTCGAATCTGGGGATTCTCCTCTCTCATCCGCTTCAACCTGTATAAGGTAAGAAAGAGCTTCCCTTCGCATTATTCCAAACCTGCCATGCCTTGTGCTTCGTCTTCCCGGGTTTGTACTTCGTTTGGTCCACAGACGCCCAAACCATGTATACCTGCCCACACGCAGTCCCACTTGCCCACCTGACAAGTGCCCAAATCGTATGACCCTCACGTAGTACCGCCTGCCCAATTCTACGACACCCAGTTCCAACCTTCCCCAGCTTCACCAAGCATCCTGCAACCATGAACCGTCCCTTGTTCCACTTGTACGTGAAACTAGCTTCCTTCACCTGCAAGTACCTGCTTCCACTGTCACTTCTTCATTAACCCGGATATCAGCTCTAATACCAGCTGTCACGCCCCCAAGCCTACGGTGGTCTTTCAACCGTGCCGGCGAGGTGTGGCACCACCGAACACTTTCTTTTTAATAATACTCGTGCACATGGACTACGCCTAATTCACTTTCTCCTACTTAGTTTGTGATTCTCAACCAAGTATTATTATGTTATCCTTTATACCAATGAACACCCATACACATTCATTATCCACAACATTATATAAGAGAAATGCAACAGTATAAAGGGAGGGACAACTCCCTGCAATATGAGTTTGCCCAACAATATATTATACAATCTTTCATTTTTACAATGCACAAGTTAAATATTGGGAAACCCCAAATTTAATTTTAGCCAAATATACAACTTCAGCAAACTCGGTTTCCCAGCTCGTGGGCACCTCCGCACGGTCGCCGCACGACTAATCAATCCTTCATTCACCCATCGCACTGTCATGTCGTTCGCCCAACTCGGGCGCACCTCCAAGTTGCCACACACGGGCGCCTCCCACCAAGGCACACCTCTGTCCACAAACCAACACTTCAACAAGTCTCCGTGCACACTTGCATGATGGGCGGGCGCTCCCCCGAGTCACCAAGACGCCCACGCCAAGTCGTCGCACAAATCGACCCTCCGCATGATCACCTCGGGCACATTTTTCCCACTGCGTTCACCTCCCACCAAGAGCGTTTCCAAGTGTGACTCACCAAGGGAGCGCATGAGCTATGCGTTCATCCCCCTCAAATTTGCACACAAGTCCTTTACTTCCAAGAGCGTAGAATAAGAGATGATGTTCGAAGGAGTGATGAATGAATGCTCCACGCACAAGTGTTTATACCCATCGTCGGGTGTGGGTGGGCTGCCCAGCCGATTGCCCACACACCCCTCTGCACGCAACATTCAGGCGCTTGTAAGGTCGGCCACACCCTTCCACCATGGGTTGCCCAACCCCCATCGCAAACGCTCCTCACAAGGGTATAAACCAACGTGCAACACTTAGTCGCTCACCATAACATCGCATGTGTTATGTCACATAACCGCAACTCTGTCGCACAACCTGTCCACGGTTGCACTTCCGCCCTTCGTTCAGTCGTGCACGACTGCCCGGTCACCCGACGCCCAACCGCACCACACACTCGAGGACCTTACATGTATGGTTGGAGAAGATGAGGAAGTTGGCATGTTTTGAACTTCCATTATTGTTGTATGGACCCTTTGTCTTCACCGTAATAAGGTGATTTTTGACAATATGAAACCATCTTCAGGCCTCATAGTTTCAAGAATGAAAAGTATTTTTAAATTGAACAGGGCCCAAATGTTAGAAAAAAAATTTAAGGGTCTAGTGATTGACCCTTCAATTGCATGGGGTTTTTTATTGTTCCATCTACTCTTCTACCGAAAATTGTGGGGCACGTATCATTTTATTTTTAAGTCAAAATTAATGGTTTAAACTTTGTATTGGTGCAGGAAATGGGACAAATAGTTTTGTTTATATTTTGGGTTTGTGGGGCATGTTGGTTTTTCGCACACAACTCAGGTTAAGGTCCTTTCATGTTTTTTGGGATTCAAAAATTTTCATCAACTAGTTTAATTCAGAAGGAATATTGGAGCGACTTCTTCTTTGTCATTTGCAACTAAAGATCAAAGCCTTTCAGGAGAGTTTTCTGGACTTTAATATTTCTCATATTCATAAATGTCATTATAGGCTTGCAGATTCTTTTTCTAAGGAAGTTGTGCATTTGGATCTGGGTGTCTTGAGCGTAAAGGAGTTTTTTGGGGAGTCTTTGATTAATTCCAAGGAGTTTGTATTAGTCTATTTCAATTTTTTTAGACAATTGTGTCAATACTTTAGAAGAATGATGGAATACTTTTGTATGCTCGATGTTCATTTTGTCATTGGTTAAGTTTTTGACCAAGGATTACTTTGAAAATTGACTTGTTTATGTATACTTTGATTATATTATGAACAACCAGTGTATGGTTTTTCTATGTTGAAAAAAAATCTAGAAAAACAACAATATACTAATTTCAAGGGATGATTTTGTAATGTCCCTTCCTAAACTATTTTGGAACCTGATTTATTTCTACATTTTGGGGCCAATTTTGGAGGAGATGGGGCCCATTTGATTTTATTAGGAGGCTTAGGAGTTAGAAGTAAGTTATTTTGGTTTTTTTCATACATGGAAAATAAGCACTTCCAAAGCCAATAGTTCGAACTGCATGAGAGGGGAAAATCGATGGCTTAGCGATGACCCATGAAGGAGGGAATATGGAGGGAAAACGTGCTCCAATAAATCTATATAAGGAAGGTAGCTGTCCTCATTTCATTCATCTTATTGGAGTATATCGGTTTCTCTTCAGTTGCTCGAGCTGCTTAGTCGAGTCACTGATTGTTTAGCATGAGTTTTCCAGGCGAAAAGATCACCCTTTCTTCGGGGGACTTTGAGTGCCACCCTGGGAAGGTTTTTCTTCATTTCTTCAGGAGGAGGATCTCATGTTGATTTGCAGCGATTGCATTCATCTCTAGGTGGTGCATATTACTGGAGGGCACAATGAAGAGGAGGTTGATTTTGCTTGTGGTGTCTTGTAGCTGCTTTGGGTGAGAGATTTTCTGGAGAGGAGGCATCAGAGGATTGTTGCCATTTGGGAGAATTTTGGAGGTGGAGGAGTGTGCTACCTTGTAAGGTAACTTTCTCACTTCCTAACCAACACAGAGGCAGCACTAGGTGCTCACGTGGAGGGTAGAGTATCAATATTTGAGGTTGAACTTCATCGTGGAGGTTAAGGGAAATATTTGGAGAGGTGATTTCTACATTTTTGGAGCTTGTAGGAGGATTTCGTTGGTGTTCCTTGTAGGTCTTATTCCTTGAGCAGTTTGGAAGGTGCAGGGCCTATTGGAGGCCGAATTTGGAAGGTCAAAATCTGGCCAAACCATTTCTAGGTTTTTCTAGGTTATTGACAAGGATCCCAGATATAAATTTTCAGAATTTTCTGAGTGAAGAAAGTGGGGTGCCTTTGCAGCAGACATTGTATAATTGTTGGGGATTGCACAATACCTTTGGGGGTCAATTTTGGGAGCTCAAAATCGGGCCAAACCATTTTTGGTTTTTGTGGGTTTTGGTCAAGGAGGTTGGGGCTGAATTTGTACCATTTTCCGAGAAATGGAAGTGGAGTTTCTTGCAATTCCTTACCAGAAAGCCATGTAGTTTTTTGGGTAGGACAGAGCATTAGAGGAGTAGACATTTTCCAATACTTGATATCATTGTCTCGTCACTTGGATTCTGTTATTCCTTCCATTGAGGTAAACCCAGGTGCATTCATCCATACTATTTTACTACTCCATTGATTAATAAAATGGTTCAGCTGGTTCTACTTCTGTGTTTGAACTTACCAAGGTTGTGGAGGCCGACAGTGGCCTGCATCCAACAAAAGACCAGACTGTGGAAAAAACATCAATTCATAATGAATCCAAATCATCTAGACCCTGCTTCCATGGCTCTGGTTCGAAACACCATCCTGTCTTCATCTGCCTTGTCGTGATGAGGTGCCTTTAGTCTATTCTGAGGCATCTCTTGCCAACCCATCGCGACCCTACTTTCTGTACAGATAATTCCTTGATTGGCTAGAATATCCGCTAGTTTATTGCCTATCCTTCGCTCATGGTTAAAACTTACTGTACGAAGGCACAGGAGGTGAAGCTAGATCCGTTGAAAGACTTGGATCAACGTCTAGTGTTTTGAGACTTTCTCCGACTCCATGCCACATCTCATTCTCTTGACTGAGTTAATGATTAACATAGAAGCAGCTTTGACAATCACATTTTTGCGATTAGCCTGCTCCAAGAAATCTAAGCATTGCTCCAGAGCAATTAATTCCACCATATTATTAGTGGCTCTTCCTAAATGGCAATGGAAGATGAAAAGGATACTTCTGTTTTCATCCCTTAACGCCCCTCCAAAGCTAGTAGTACTTGGGTTGCCTTTTGAAGCCCCATCAATGTTGTATTTCAAAAATCCCTGAGGGGGAGGATGCCAGTAATCCTTCTCAGTATTCATTTTCATTACCTTCCTATCCAAGCTCTAAGGAATAAGCCCCTACATACCCAACTAATGGAGAATCTGCATTTCATCTTCTGAAGGTGGATTCTTAGGGGGATTTCGCACTATAGTGCCAGCCGTTTCCTTAAGTTATTTTAAGATCTACTCAAAAAGGCGTTGGGAGGGTCTCTTTTCATTTTTGAAGATTTTGTTGTTCCTTTCTTTCCATACATTCCATATAATGAAGCTTGGCGTAAGAGCCCAAGCTGAGCCAAGAAATTCATAATCAGAAAAGTTTCGTCTCCGATTGTTTAAGGTATTGATAATACTCTCTCTATCCCTGCTGGTCTGTTGGAAAATGGTGGCAAAAGTATCCCACAACCTAGAGGTGAAGATGCAATTATTGAGAAGGTGCTCCATTGTTTCCTCTTGGGCCTCACAGAGCTGGCATTTGGAAGGCCCCAGAACACCCCTCTTCCGAATGTTATCCCAAGTCAGAATTTTCTTATGATGAACCAGCCACTTGAAGAGTTTAATCTTCATCCAGCCTTGATGCCTCCATAGGTTCTGCCAAATCCTATCCGGAACATGTGAATCCAGCTCAAGGAGTATGCGTTTTTCCTCCTTAAGATTAAAGGTACCTTCATTATTATTGCCCCATCTAAGTTGGTCATGCCCCCCTGTCACTAAAATCTTCCTTTTTTCCAACATTTTCCTAAAAGCCTCTACTTTTTCATTCAAGGGGTTGTCGTCCCTGTAATCAATGTTCCTTCAGGTTCTCCATTTTCCTGCACTGTTGGTTTGATCCCAAAAATCTTTTACCTTGGATAGCCCTTTGGTGTTTGTCTCTTTCTTGAGGTCCAAAAAGTCCTCTTTTAACATTGTAGGTTCTTGTTGCCATTTATCCTCCCAAAATAAAGCAAGATCTCCCTCTTTGATTTCCCAGAAGCTGCTTTTTTGTACTAAGCCTCTGTTCTCCCAGGCCTTATGCTAGATGTGTGAGCCCTTTATACTTCCAGACATCCTTATGTGATCATTAATTTGCCAACCGTTGGCATATTTTTCTTTCCAGATACTAGCCCACTAAGCTTTTGGATATTTTACCCAACGTCACCATAATTTTGCCCCTAAAGCTCTGCTTAGAACCTTTGGATCATCCAATCCAAGACCCCCATGGTTTTTAGGTTTGCAATTTTTTTCCTAGACTACCAAGGCCCATTTCTTTCTTCCCCCGCCCCCCCCTACCCCAAAGAAAGTCTCTTTGAATGGTTCTGAATTGTTGCAAGACTCCTTTTGGTGCAAAGAGTGTTGATAGCATGAAAACTGGGATTGATTGAAGAACATCCTTTGTAAGAACCAACCTACCAACCAAGTTTAAAGATCTAATAGTCCATTTCCTAATTTTATCCTACATCTTATTAATCACTGGATCCCAAATTCTCTTGTGCAAAGATTTAGCAGTTAGAGAAACTCCCAAATATTTTGAAGGGAGGACATCCCTTTGAAAGCCCAAAATTCTGGATATATTCCTCTAAATAGCAATATTTGTATTAAAGAAAAAAAATCTTAGATTTGGAAAGATTAACTTCCATACCTGTAGCCATGGAAAAGTCACTCATGATTTGATTATACGCAAGAGCTTCTTTGACTGTAGGGATTCCCTACAGCATGGTATCATCAACAAATTGTTGATGAGTCAAGGCCTATCCATTCTCAGAAATTTGGATACCCTTGATCTTGCCAACTTCTTTTGCATGCTTGATAGACCGACCAAGTCCTTCCATCATGAGGATGAAGAGAAAGGGAGAGAGCGGATCTCCCTGCCTGAGGCCTCTTGAAGGAATAAAAGTCTTGGAGGGAGAACCATTAACCAATATTGAAAAGCTAAAATAAGTTACCAGGGCCATGACCCACCTAACCCGGTTATGATCAAACCCAAAAGCAATAAAAACCCTCCTGATATAGGTCTAATTCAACTTATCATAAGCTTTGGCTAGGTCTAATTGCATGATCATTCCAACCTCCCTATTGCTAGTCAATGAGTGCACCACCTCATGAGCTTGAATGATGTTATTGAGAATTTGTCTACCTTCCACATAACCATATTGTTGCACAAAAACTAGAGTAGGAAAAAGAGGTTTGAGTCTATCAGCTACAACCTTGGATATTATCTTGTAAATCACATTGCACAAAGCTACGGGTCTAAACCTGTCTGGAGTTTGAGCATTGTCCTATTTAGGGATCAGGGAGATGAAGGAGGTATTGAGCACCTTCAAAGTAGTTCTATTCATCCTAGAATCTTCCACTACATTCAGAATATCTAGTTTAACAATATTCCAGCAAGCTTTAAAGAAATCCACATTGAGACCATCAGGGCCTGGTGCTTTACCATTCTACATTTATTTGAGGACCTCACTAACCTCCTCTTTAGTCACTGGCCTATTAAGGTTGAAATTATCCTCTCTAGACACTAGCCTAGGTATATGTCTTGTTAAGTCCCAAATGAAATGATCTCTATCTAAAAGGGTTTCCTTTGTTATACCTCGAAAGTGCTGAACTAACACAACTTCTATATTTTCATGGGAATTAAGAAGATGCCCTCCCTTGTCCTTGATCGAAGAGATTCTATTATGAGCTCTGTTTGCCATGGTGGATCTATGGAAAAGTCTAGTGTTTTGCTCTCCTTCTTTGATCCATTGAACTCTAGATTTTTGTGTCCAAAATATTTCCTCCTGTTTACATAAATTCTCCCAGTCTTGCTGAAGTTTGGTGGATTTTTCTGACTTTATCAAATCCATCTGTGATAAGGGCTTGGTTGAGTTCCTGCATTTTATCTTCAACAGATTTTTTTGCCTCAAAAATATTTCCAAATTCATTATTGTTCCAATATTTAATCCTGAGCTTGATTTGCTTTAGTCTTTTGTGTAGAAGGAACATTATTGTACCCTAAATATGCAAATCTTCTGACCACCAATTTTCATTGTTGCTGATGAAATCTGGGTGGGTGAGCCAAATGTTATCAAATCTAAAAGGTCTATTCCTGGGGGTAACAATGCCCTGAACCTCCAGTTGAACCGGCCAGTGATCTGAGCCTCCAAAGGGGAGAATTCTCGCTATCATTTCCTTGTCAATGGGCATAAGGTCCTCTAATATTATGAATTTGTCTAAACTTGAGGCTACTTGAGACTCTCCTCCTCTTTTATTGTTCCAAGTAAAGAGACCATTACTCATATCAGTGTCAACTAGCTTCATATTATCTATAAAAGTTTGAAATGCTAAAGAGTCTTTGCTTAGAGTTCTGGTTCCCCCTTTTTTCTCCAAAAGTGATTTGATCATGTTGAAGTCCCCACCCATGTTCCATGCTATTCCTGCATGTCTGTTTCTGAGATCCACGAGAGAATCTAGAAACCTGAGTTTATCATCCATTCTTTAAGGGCCATAAACATTTGTGACCAGATAGGTCTCCTTATCTCCCACGAGCTGAATAACCACTGATAAATAATTCCTAGATGCCTCAACATCTATTATGTCAATATTTTGGGGGTTCCAAAGAGTGAGTATGCCTCCTAATGTATTCTCTACTTTGACTTCTAGAAACTCAAATCGATTGAGCCATTTGCTATATATTTCTTTTATTTTTTGAATGGAACATTTAGTTTCCTGGATGAAGATCATATCCGGAGCTTCTTGTTTCATTCTATACTAAGTAATATTTGTTTTCTTTTACTACCTAGACCCCTGATATTCCAAGATGTGAACTTCATTATTAAATATTTGTAAAGGAGTAGCTGGTTAGGTCATTTATGTTACCTGAATCTATCATTAGCTTTCCACTTTCCTTCAATAGCTTGTTTTTCTTTTTCCTGCCTCTTTTCTTTCTTGGGTTTCTAGGTGCTAATCCTGGTGTGGTTTTCATAGTTTTCACACCTTCGTTACCCTACCTTTCAGTGTTTCTTTGCCTTTCCAACCCTTTAGCCTAAGTTTTCCATATGAACAGTTGTTGTACTGTATTGAACTCTTCTTGAGGTAATGAGTCTACCCCTCCCATGGTTCCCTTTTTCAAGAACCCTTCCAGATCTAGGTGTTCTCTTTCAAGAATCTCTTGTAGTTCATGTTCCTCCATTTCCATCTCACTCTGGGTCATTTCCTGGTCCAACTCTAGTTCTACATTGCTCACCATAGTCTCTTTCTATTTATTAATATCCTGTATTTGTTCACGGTCTTCTTCTTTCTCCTTCTCCACTGGAATTCCTTCCATTGTCTGATCTACTCTTGTTAACGCTTCTTCTTCTTCTAGTACTTGGAACTTGTTCTGACCGGCCTATTTCCCTTTTGTTTGATGTTTCTTTGGCCTCTTTTTGCCCCCTTTTCCTCTATGTACCACTTTGTGAAAGCTTTCAGTATCTTTCATTGTGTTAGCTTTACTCTTGTTCTCTATTTTACTGAGAGAGTAGTCTCTGAATAGGTGCCCATGATCATGGCATATGTGGTATCTGAATGGAATATGTTCATAATCTATTGTTTGTACCCACTCTTCATCAAAAACTTCCAAGATTACCTCATCCAGTAGAGCTCTAGAGAGATCCATCTCCACACATATTCTTGCAAATGATGTGTATTTTCCCCTTCTAGTGGCCTCAGAAGCTTTGACAAAACACCCTAATTTATTTCCTATGGCAGATAATGATTACGTTTGCCAGTAATCAAGAGTTAGAGAGTAGGGTCTTACCCAGACCAAGACCAAAGTAAAAGTCTCACGCTCTGGGACACATTATCCATGGCGACATATAGAGGCCTGTTGCTACATAGAAGTAGGGCCCTCCTTGAAAAACTCTATCTTTATCTTCAATATTTGTAAAGACCACAGTGAAGAATCCCTTTGACCCAAGATGTAGGTCTATGCTTCCTTTTGGTTTCCAGTGGTATTTAATCCATGTCTATAAAGCATTTTCAGTGGGCCATAATCCCATGAATTTACATATGATTTCATATGTCTGCATGTGGTCCCTGTACGCCTGTAGAGCAGGATCATTTAAAACTACTCTAGGTGTGACCTCAACTTTGGGTTTACATGGTCCCTTTTGAGCTTTGTCTTTTGTTCCCTGTTCCTTGTCTTCTTCCTCATTTTCTTTTGTGCGATCATTCTCCCTTGATTTGGTACAATCTTGCTCCTTTTTAATGTTCCTTTTCCCTTCTTCTAAAGGACCTCTGTCATTTTCTATTGGTTTCTTACCTCGGCTGGACACGACCTACTTGTAGGAGGGAGTGGAGCTCCCTCCTTTGCAGCCTTCCATGGAGTTCAACACCTACAAAAGCTTGGAAAGCCTAGCTATTCATCCGTCTCTCTGTAGTTCCCTAATAGTAATTATTCATCTATATCTTAAATAAATTCACTAACTATTTTTTTTTTAATTTGAAAAAAAGTAATGGAAAATAAGATAGTTATATTGTATGTTTAAGTTAATGATAGTATCTCATTTATTGTCAATATAAATTTAGAAATTTGTCTCTAGAGTTTAGCAGAGGGGTTTAGATTGAAAGCAACTACATGATAGCTGATTCAAATTAGTTAGTGGAAAAGGTGAGTAGGATGATTGAACATTCATGTAATCGCTATCTATCTTTGGGAAGAAGAATTGTTTTGTTAAGATTAGTACTGGAAAGTATTCCAGTTTACTAGTTGTCAATTGTTTATGTTCTAAAGTCGATATTGGAGGAAAATGAGAAGGTTATCCTTCAATTTCTTATGGAGAGGTAAGAAAAATTCAAGTTATCATCTAGTGAAGTGGAAGGAGATAACCAAGCCGAAGAAACAAGGTGGATGGGGTCTAAAGAACATTTTCAGTTTTGGGAAGGCTCTTGCAGAAAAAGCATTATGGAGAGGGCTCTTTGACAAAGGATTTCATGGAAAAATGTTCAGAAGTAAGTATGTAAAAGCTGAAAATTTAATGGATTGGGTCAACATGATTCATTTGGTAGGAATGGTTCAAACATATGCAAATCCTTTATAAATGCTTTACCTATCATTTATAAAGGACCAGTATGGAAAACAGGTAATGGAAGAACAATAAAACTTGGTTCAGAACCTTGGATGGTTGAACGAGCACTACAAACTATGTCTTATAATTCTAGATCAGCTTTGAATATGAGAGGGATCTTTTATTTTATCGATATTTTCAAGGTAAGTCAATTAGGGGATGGGAGTTGGAAGAGTTATTTGGAGGTGGGACTTGTGGAATTTTTAGCATTGGAATGGAACAGGTATGTGTCTATTTTCATCAAAGTGGTATTGTTTTATTGGAGGAAAATGATATATGGATTTGGAGGAGGAATCCAATGGATGGGAAAGCGATAGTTAAATTAACTTACTTAGTGTGTGAGGAGGAAGAAGCATCAAATTCTAGTTCTAGATGGTTGAAAGATATTTGGAAATGGAAATTCTCTTATATTGGCTTTGAATATGTGAGGGATCTTTTATTTTATTGATGTTTTCAAGGGAAGTCAATTAGGGGATGGGAGTTGAAAGAGTGCTTTGGAGTTGGGACTTGTGGAAGTTTTAGCATTGGAATGGAACATGTATGTGTCTATTTTTTTTCAAAGTGGTATTCCGTTATTGGAGGAAAATGATAAATGGATTTGGAGCAGGAATCCAATGGATGGGAAGGTGATAGGTAAATTAGCTTACTTGGTGTGTCAGGAGGAAGAAGCATCAGATTCTAGTTGTAGATGGTTGAAAGATATTTGGAAATGGAAATTCTCTTTAAATTTACATTGTTTATCTCGTTGGCCTATCATAACATAATTATGACAACAAATAATCTCCAAAAAAGGGGTAATTGTGGACCTAATTGGTGTGCTCCCTTTCAAAGAGACAAATAATTTGTAGACCATCTCTTCATCAAAAGTCCATTTACGACAAATATTTGGTCGGATATTATTCTATTTACATGTGTCATCCTTTCTTGGATCCCATAGTTTTTTAGGGTGCTTACAGGTATGGTTGGAGAAGATGAGGAAGTTGGCATGTTTTGAACTTCCATTTATTGTTGTATGGACCCTTTGGCTTCACCATAATAGGGTGATTTTTGACAATATGAAACCATCTTCAGGCCTCATAGTTTCAAGATGAAAAGTATTTTTAAATTGAACAGGGCCCAGCTGTTAGAACACAAATTTAAGGGTCTAATGATTGACCTTTCAATTGCATGGGGTTTTTTAATGGTTCCATCTACTCTTCTACCGAAAATTGTGGGGCAGGGATCATTTTATTTTTAAGTCAAAATTAATGCTTTAAACTTTGTATTGGTGGAGGAAATGGGACAAATAGTTTTGTTGATATTTTGGGTTTGTGGGGCATGTTAGTTTTTCACACACAACTCGATTTAAAGTCCTTTCATTCTTTTTAGGATTCACAAATTGTCATCAACTAGTTTAATTCAAAAGGAAGATTGGAATGACTTCTTCTTCATCATTTGCAACAGAAAATCAGAGCCTTTCAGGAGAGTTTTCTGGACTTTAGGATTTCTCATATTCATAAATGTCATAATAGGCTTGCAGATTCTTGTTCTAAGGAAGTTGTGCATTTGGATCTGGGTGTCCTGAGTGTAAAGGAGTTTTTTGGGGAGTCTTTGATTACTTCCAAGGAGTTCTTATTAGTCTAGTTCTATTTTTGAGACAATTGTATCAATACTTTAGCAGAATGATGGAATACTTTTGTATGCTCGATGTTCATTTTGTCACTGGTTAAGTTTTTGACCAAGGATTACTTTAAAAATTGACTTGTTTATGTATACTTTGATTATATTATGAACAACCAATGTATGGTTTTTCTATGTTGAAAAAAAATCTAGAAAACAACAATATACTAATTTCAAGGGATGATTTTGTAATGTCCCTTCCTAAACTATTTTGGAACCTGATTTATTTCTACATTTTGGGGCCAGTTTTGGAGGAAATGGGGCCCATTCAATTTTATTAGGAGTCTTAGGAGTTAGAAGTAAATTATTTTGGTTTTTTTCACACATGGAAAATAAGCACTTCCAAAGCCAATAGCTTGAATTGCATGAGAGGGGAAAATCGATGGCTTAATGACGACCCATGAAGGAGGGAAAATGGAGGGAAAAAGTGCTCTAATAAATCTAATAAGGAAGGTAGTTGTCCTCATTTCATTCATCTTATTGGAATATATCAATTTCTCTTTGGTTGCTCGAGCTGCTTAGCCAAGTCACTGATTGCTTAGCACAAGTTCTCCAGGCGAAGGGATCACCCTTTCTTCGGGGGACTTCGAGTGCCACCCTAGGAAGGTTTTTCATCATTTCTTTAGGAGGAGGATCTCATTGTGATTTTCAGCGATTACATTCATCTCTAGGTGGTGCGTATTACTAGAGGGCATAATGAAGAGGAGGTT
The DNA here is from genome assembly GCA_000404065.3 of Pinus taeda. Classification (NCBI taxonomy): domain Eukaryota; kingdom Viridiplantae; phylum Streptophyta; class Pinopsida; order Pinales; family Pinaceae; genus Pinus; species Pinus taeda. The sequence continues at coordinate 37,014 of APFE030668938.1, read as the reverse complement.
GATTTTGCTTGTGGTGTCTTGCAGTGGATTTTGGGTGAGAGATTTTCTGGAGAGGAGGCATCAGAGGATTGTTGGCATTTGGGAGAATTTTGGAGGTGGAGGAGTGTGCTACCTTGCAAGGTAACTTTCGCACTTCCTGACCAATGCAGAGGCAACACTAGGTGCTCACGTGGAGGGCAGAGTATCAATATTTGAGGTTGAACTTCATCGTGGAGGTTAAGGGAAATATTTGGAGAGGTGATTTCTGCATTTTTGGAGCTTGTAGGAGGCTTTCGTTGATGTTCCTTGCAGGAAATATTCCTTGAGCAGTTAGGAGGGTCTAGGGCCTATTGGAGGCCAAATTTGGAAGGTCAAAATCCAGCCAAACCATTTCTAGGTTTTCTTGGGTTTTTGATAAGGATCTGAGATATAAAGATTCAGAATTTTCTGAGTGTGGAAAGTGGGGTACCTTTGCAGTAGACACTACAGAATTGTTGGAGATTACACATTACCTTTGGGGGTCGATTTTGGGAGCTCAAAATCGGGCCAAACCATTTTGGGTCTTTGTGGGTTTTAGTCAAGGAGCTTGGGGCTGAATTTGTACGATTTTCTGAGCAATGGAAGTGTATTTTCTTGCAGTTCTTTTCCCGCCAGCCGTGTAGTTTTCTGGGCAGCACAGAGCATTAGAGGAGTAGACATTTTCCAATACTTGATATCATTGTCTCATCAGTTGGATTCTGTCATGCCTTCCATTGAGGTAAACCTAGGTGCATTCATCCATACTATTTTACTGCTCCATTGATTAATAAAATGGTTTAGATGGTTCTACTTCTAGAGTTTTTATGAGCATGTGCTGTTTGTTAAAATTTTGTGTTGAGAATCATTTTTGCCTTGCATATCACTATTTTTCCTATTTCGGAATATTACATATTCGAGGTACTTAAGCATTGAATTTGAAGATGGTGTGAAAAAGTTAAATGTAAGAAAATGAGTTGGCTTTCCGAATATATAATTTATATTTATAGAAATTATGTCTAACTATTTGAATTTCTACTTTTCTTAATAATAGTATGTTATTAACCATGCACAATATAATGCATACGTTGCAACCTTTGAGTGTCTAAATGAAGGAATTTTATTAAAAAAAAATTATGGAGTTGTAGAGAATAAATTGTTTTATTTACAACTATTTTTTTTAAATTTATAATCTTAATTTTATATTCTTTTGAATTATTAAAGTCATTATATCCTTGAAATTACAAGGTCTTCCATTAATGAAACCTAAAAGAGTCTTAACATTATCAATACAACCGCTTTTAAATGTTTTATATGATAGATTTTAATGTCCTCTAATGCATCATATAATTTTTTTTGTAAATGTTTAAGGCCCCAAAAATTTATAGAAGAAATATATTGGAGATATATTTTAAGATTTTGATACATTTAAATAGAAAAATGCATTGAAAATAGTAAACAAAATTAATTCTATTAAAATCTTATATGTTTAGAATCTACATAGTCGATTCTATATGAATGACTAGTTTTATGGACAATGAATTGTATAAGTAGTTTTATGGGCAATCAATCTCTCTAGTGTATAACATCAAATGTGTGTTTGTGTGTGTGTGTGTGTGTGTTTTCAAAGACTTTTCCATGTATTTGCAACTCAAATCACCACATTCATGATCTTAAACCTATACCTAAAGTAGCCAAGACATCATGAACAAACGATTCTCACCAAGAAAAAATTAAGTTGTAAAAGATGCATGCAAGTTCCCAACACTAAAAATGTTTGTGCATTTATAGCACCAACAACTAGTGTGCATTCCTAGTGCCAAAAACTTGTGCTAGGACCACACACCTATTCTTGCTTCTAGTATTTTAAATACATAGAAAAACATTGAGGTGGGGTTGGGGCCATGGGGAGGGTGAAAGGAGGGATATAGGAGCTAAGAGAAAGAGAGGAGGGGTGCAGGGGGGATCGGGAAAATGATTCGGTGAGTGGGGGGAGATATTTTGAGTGACATTCCAAAATTGAGAGAGATAAGGAAAGAGAGTGGGGAAGGTAAATGGAGGGATGTATTTGTGGTTGAGGTAGGGTGGAAGAGATACACAATGTTGGAGGGTGTTGTTGTGAAGAAGGGATTGAGATAGAGTTGGAGGGATGGAGGGATGGAGGGATAGAGAAATAGAGGAAGGGGGAGGGAGGAGGTGATAAAAAAAAGTGAGAAAGAGGGAGTAAGGGGATAAATGGGGAAGGAGAGGGGGAGAGAGATAGAGATAGAGTTAGAGGCAAAAGAGAAGGAGAGAGAGGGGGAGTGATTAGGGGGGAGAGAGAAGGGGGGAGAGAGAGAGAGAGATAGAGTTGGAGGGGAAAGAGAGAGGAAATATAAGATAATCGAGGAAAGGAGTGATAGGTAAGGGAGAGAAAATATAGAGAGGAAGAAAACAAAGGAAAGGAAATAGATACATAGATGGAGGTGGGAAAGCCTTGACCCATTTTATATTGATTAATATCAAATGAAGAGCCTTGGCTCATTTTCAATTAATCAATGGATGAAGATGAGATAAAAGGTAATATGTTGAATTCTAGTGGCACTCTATTCACATGTTAAATATCAAGGGGTGAGCATTATGCACTTTTGTGAAATCACTAAGTTTATTAAAGTATGATTTTGGGAAAAATTTGTATTGTGAGTAAGTTACTTCCTGAGTAGATAATGTGTAAGCGCATGTTTTGAAAAGGCTAATAAGAGCATGATTGTTGATATTCGATCACTTATTTTGAAAACCAAAAATGCATTATTGCATTCGACGATGTATCCATCATTTGACATTTAAAATGACGTTTTGTTTGCATACTTTAAAATCTTAGCAATGCATTATTTTAACTTATTGAGAACAGTGGGTCGCATAAACATGGTAATAAGAAAGGAGAACCCATGGCTATGTATATACTCTTCCACTTAAAAAAAAATTGCAACTAGCCATCTTTCTTTTAAGTTGAAATATGGTTTCCTTGATCATGACATTGAATGCAACTCTTAGTTCAATGAGAGTATTTGGAACTACAATGGATTTATGTGCATGTCTATTACCAGGCTTCCAGGATCTAGATACTTGGGAATGATTACTCTCCCAAGAATTAGGTCAATTACTTTCCTAATGACATTGATAGTAGTGTCATGCCTTCTCTTCATTTATGGTCTTCTGATACATTCTTCCTTGATGAACTTGTTATAGGTGGGATCATCTTTGATGCCTTAGAGGAGAGGAATTTTGACACACAAATTCTTCAATTCTCTTAGAAGTTCAACTTATTCTAGAGAGTGTTCTTTTTGGGTTGTAGACCTTTCAGGATAAGGGGATTTCTATTGATGTTCAATTGGAGAACATGGATAGACATCTAGAGGAACCTTCCCTAACCTAAGGTTGATTTCTTATATTTATACAACATAAGTTTGGTAGGTGGTTTCTCCACTATAAACTATCTCAACCTACTTATTATTGGGATTGGAATTTGGTTGAGTAGGAATCTAGGGTTGCTTCAAAGGAAGATTCTAGGGTACTTTTTGTTGCTAAAGAGGAGGAATCAAAATATGTGGTTGGGCCACCTGATGCATCCATCCTTGTGATGGATTACCTCATTCAGGAGGTTGATTGGGATATGGATGGAAGGGAGGAACAACAAATTAAGGAGGATATGCCCAAGCAATGGGCATAGGATAGGGTGAAGGATTAAGAGGGAAACAAGGCTGATAGTGAGAATTATAATTAGTATTGAAATGAAAAGGGAGGATTTTTCATAACTTGTTGGAATTGCCTTGGAGATTATGGTCTCTTTTGGCTTAAAAAGAACAACTGCTCCATGATACCTTTTTCTTGTTGGTACATATCCTTCAAACATGGAAAATATGGACACTTATCAATGCAATGGTTTTCCTCACTTCAAAACCCTAATATTAAAAAAAAACTAGTATTTAGAAAAAAACTGATAAGGGCATCTTATGAGATCTTTATACTTCCAAATTTCACTATCAGTGTCCCAAAGGTCTTGTAGTATGTCAAATAGGTCAAACCATGAGTTTATTGTGAATCCAAGTGAGAAACGAAGGTCGGATACAATCTACTACAAGAGTCTATGTTTTCCCACCATAGACAGTCCAATGAGTAGGTAAACTAGACAAAATGTGATTACGAGATGATGAAAATTTGTTTAAAATGTTAGGAGATGATAACATTAAACTGATCAAATCTTAGGTCAACCTGGTGCAAGAATATCCTAATGAAATCAAACTCTGTGTATTTCGTATAACTGTCAAACTAGTTACACAACAAAACAATGAATAATAAAATATATGACAACAAGAAAAATAAAGTGAATGAAGATAAGAAATTTCATTAATAAGTGCTACTACTACTAACAACTAAAAAAATAACATATAAGAAGGAATTTTTATTAAAATCTCTGACTTAACCATGCACAAGAACCATGAAAAGGTAACTTTAAAAAATGCTTGAAAATGAATAAAAGCATAACACTAACAAAAGTATAGGAGGGCTCGAAATCTAATGGGGTGGGCCCAACCCAAGGATGATAAGAGTATTTTAAGGAAAACCAAGCTAAGATATGAGATAAAACATTGATTTCATTAACTAAGAAATTGTCTTCACATTACAAGAGTGTAAAACTTGTTTGAGAATACAAAACTATTATTTATTCCTATTCTTCACTCTTTTCTATATATTCCCTATCGAGCTACTACAGCCTGCTATTTATGAATAGACTGAGAGAAACTTCCTTGAGAAGAGGGTTTCATTTGCCTATGAAAAGTCCTAGAAAATGGGATCTTTCTCCTAGTGGACCTCACAACAACAAGAAGGGGCATTAAATGCCCTAAGCCAACCAAGTTTAGGAATTCTTGTTGTAGGGAACAAGTCCAAAAACTATATAGTGTTGGATTTCTTGTAATTTTATCAATATCTCTTCAAATCCTACATAATAAGCATGTTAAGGCACATAAAATATAAAAACCACATCGAACTCCTCTAAATACAGATTAAGATAGGAAAATGTATCATTAGATGCAAAAGGTGGGTCCAACGTAGTTTTTATGTTCTTAAGAATAGATTGATGGGCCTTATCATTTACCTATTTTGGAGGGCCATCAACGTGATGTGTATTCTTGTTGGGGGATGAAAAATGGGAGTGAGAAGGGGTTGGATGTGTACTCTACCACACCTTCCCCCCCAATATAACATGTTGCCAGTAGGACTGCAAGCGGGGTCCAGTGGGTTTCTCAAATGTAGAGATGAAGGGAAAATTGATGTGTATGGAAGGCTGGGGGAGGGGGCAAATATCCAGGAAAAAATAACATGTGAAAAGCTACACAAGACGTAGATGAGGATATATATATCTATATATATCTATATTATATAATATATATTATATTGATATTGATTGTTGATGAGGAATGTATGATTCCATTTTATTTTGATGAATGGTATGAATGTTTATTCTCATGACATAAGGGCTTGATGATCCCTATTTAATTTTTTCTCTCAGCAATTCCATGAATTTTTTTATCTTCTAGGAGTTCTTATGTGTTGTTATGGTGGATGAAATTCCATTACTTTAACATTATTACTTAACAAGAGTCTCTAATAAGGCTGAGAAGGCCTAAGGATAATACTGAGATGGGTTTGGACATGTACTCCACCTCATCTTCCCCCAATATGACATGTTGTCAACAAGACTACAAGCGGGCTCTAGTGGTTTTCTCAAATGTAGAGATGAAGGGAAAAATTGATGAGTATGGAAGGCTAGGGAGGTGAAAAATAACCAGAAAAAATAAAATGCTAGCTCATATTTGAGGAGAAAACAGAAGCCCTAGCCTTCACCGATGGATAAAAGGTCATGGACTAAGTGCAAAGCT
>APFE030668938.1:0-30669 GCA_000404065.3 Pinus taeda | reverse complement strand
ATATATATTCTTGACTTCAAATTCATATTTAAAAAAAGGAATGAGTTTTGCATTTGGGAAAAATTGGTTCCTCAATAAATTATACTAACTGTAATCAATCTCGAAATTGCATAATTGAATCCAAATGTTCTTCTATTTTTCATTTTTTTATGTGGTTCATGGACCCCAAAGATAGGTGACCATTACATCCACCGAATATTTGTGTCAAGCATATCTACCCAAATGGATCACTTCATGTTGGTTCAACCGCAAAGACTGACCGAGTTTCAAAATAATTGAACCCGTGATCTTTCAATAAAAAATATGTTTTAGTAAAAAAGACTCAACCAGTTTAATTAACCCTTGAGACTAACTAAATCCAAATGAAAACTCTACCCATTGAACATTTCGAAAACCTTTGCCTCAATTCTAAGATGATCAATGCAAGTGTAAATGGCATAATTCCCTTCATTTTCATACACTTGCTTCAGAGTCTCTTCTTAATGACATCATGTTGTTGGATAGGCATAGGAGGAAAGGAACAAATTAATACAAAAATTCACACACACAAGACACATGAGTTGTTTCTCTTCTATTAAAATCACAAACTTGACTTGATTACAATGAACCCATCATGGGGTATTTATCCATTTTAACCTAGAAAATCACTCAAAATGAGTTCAACATGCAAACACACACTAAATTTGACTTTTCCAAATATAAGACAGAACTCTAACTAACTCACACTCTAAATTTAGACTACTTTGCGCGCAATAGTAATTAGCTATCACTACCCCTTAATTATGACCGCTAAACTAAGACATGACTCATGACAACTCAAACATGGTTGTTGTTCTAAATCTCATCTAGGCTTACAACACCTAAGTTTCCTCTATGAAACTCATATATATATTTTGCTAATGGCTTAGTGAATATGTCAGCCAATTGATCACTCAGTCAACAAGGCTTCAAATAAACTTCTCTATTGCTCACTAGTTCTCTAATAAAATGATATCTCATATCAATATGTTTAATCTTTTGGTGAAAAACTCGATCCTTGGATAGTGCAATGGCTGAGGTGTTATCATAATATATTGCTTTATATCCTTCTTGTTTCTACTAAAGTCCATCCAAAACTCTTTGTAACCATACTACTTGACATGTTGGTGATGTTGTTGATACATATTTTTCTTCTGTTGATGAAAGTGTCGCAATGGGTTGCTTCTTATATGCTCGTGATATCACACCTGAACCAAGATTAAACATAACTAGAAGTGATTTTCCTATCATCCAAACTTCCTGAAAAATTACTGTCATTATATCCAACCAAACCCTTCTTCTTTGTGCTTGCATAAAATATGCCACAATCTATAGATCCCGCTAAATATTTCAGAACCCTTTTTCTAGCTTTATAATGTGAGTCTTTTGGAGACTCCATAAATTTAGAAATCAAACTAACTCCTTGCATAATATCTACTCTTGTAGTTGTGAGATACATAAGGTTGCCAACCAATATTTTGAATAGATTTCAGTTGAAATTTGATCCTTCATCAGACTTAATTTTGTACCTGTCGCTACTGGTCTAGGATCAGGGTTACAACTTTCCATCCTGAATCTTTTCAACAATTCCTTAGCATATTTGTTTTGAAAAATAAAGATCACTTTCTTTAATTTCTCAAATTTTATGCCAAGAAAATATTTCATAAGATCAAGATATATCATTTAAAATTCTTTCAACATTATTGCTTTAAATTCATCTAATTCAAGATCACCAGTATAAATTATGTCATCCACATACAAGTAAATAGACATAGAGAAATCCATCAAAATTGTGACGATGTATTGATCATATGTGTAACAAGTGAACTAACAACAGTGAGGTCAAGGGCGCAAGTCTAATTGGTGACCTGAAGCTTTCATTTATCGATCAATCTCCCAAGGCAAAAAATACTTATATTGTGCACTTGTCTATGAGGATTTTCCCCTATGATCAGACCCACAAACACTATTTTGAGTGTGAGCTGCAAAGGTCTTGTTATTGGTTGCACGACATCTCAGCTTGAATTCACGTGCTCACGGTCTCCACAAAGAAAATGATAACAAATATTGTCAAAACCAAAGACACCGTGTGCTATAAATGCCATAAATTATGCAAGTGCATGTTTTCTATCTCATTACAAGGCCATTCCAATGGTTCAGGCTGAATTTGGTCAACCAATTTCTTCGTGTATGACAAGGTGAGGTCATGTTACACAATATTTTGTCACGCTTCCTGCACTTCCCTATGACATACCCCAAAGTGCCCGAAACATTACCATTATACAATATACTCATCCATGTATACAACTCATATCCCTCCTAAGACTTTTTTTGGAAAATGTCTTGAGATTTCCCTGAAGAAATAGCTCTTAAACCCTAGTTTTAACATCATCGATCTTATGAGGCTTAAAATTGTGATGGTCGCATGTTGCAATATGCCAGACCCATGATGACATCGTTTTGTTTTCTCATACACCCATGATGATCCCAAAAAGGTAATTTTCCCAAAGGAGATGAGAAGCTTCGTGATCTAGAAGCTTCCAGAGCGGCGAGCTCGAGGTGGTTTCACATAGATGAGGTCGAATCCTCCTAAATTGAACTCTTTGTCTTATCCCTATGAGCTACCTCCTTGAGATGAGGGCCTAATCCTATCTTTTTAGAAGTCCAAACTCCCTCTCCCAGTCTATAAATTCATCCTTTCCCATTCCCAAATGGTTGGTCAGGTTAGAAGTTGGTTGATCTATGTCCATTTGCACCCCATGCTGAGCTTGTGCTTCGAGGTTATTCATTAGACTTGGAGAAGGAGTTTTTGGAGAGTTTCTCGGCTTGGACTTAGATTACCACTCAGGGAGATCCTTTCAACCTCAAGGCTATGGTTGTAAGCTTCTCTTTATTCTTTAAATAATATACGGTTGTTGGTTCATCTTCCCAAAATATATATGTTCATTTATATATTAGCTTGGGATTTCTTGATGCGCTAAGTAGGTTACTATTGGATTTGCTATTGGTTTTGGCATCCTTTGTTCTCTCTTGATCACTTGTGTAGGTACATAAGCACTGAACGAAGCAGGAACAAGTCTGTGACGCAAGAAGTTCAAGGATCTCAACAAAGGAAATCGAAATCGTAGCAGAGTGAGGTAGGTCATCTCTCTCATTCTACTTTTCAATTATAATCTAGGAAGAAGTCTAGTTAATTGTCACTTAAGTTGCTAGACCCACTCATTGGGCTAGAGGGATCATCTTTATCTATAGAGGGGACTAATTTTGTTAACGAAATGGCGACTTCGCTAGCGAGCCTATGACCCTTTCCATCCAACCTTTAACCTTGATCTTTTGACTAGTTTGACCAACCGTCGATTTTTCAGCTTGTCTGCATCAGTCTGGGTTTATACCATCATTGATTATTGACTTAGAGAGCTATGTCTGGATTGTTTCTTGTAATATTTTTAGTTTTTTCGTAGATTCCTTGCCCATCGCGGGTTTACCCTTTATAGTGGCGATGATCACAGTTTTAACCTCTACAGTCGCGACGTAAAAAAATTCTTCATTTTTTGGTCATGAAAGTAGCGATAATCATGGGTTTGGGTATATAAGTAGTGATGAGCCTTGAATATGAGAATTTTTAAGGTTTCTTCCTTAGAATCTAGTGTATCTTGACCCCTAATGTCTTTTCCCATCCTATATGCTTGGATTTGTCAATGTTTTGATTGATTGCCTTAATTAATTTGCAAAATTTGTCTCGTTGACTTCGAAGTGAAATATGACTGAATTCTAGGGTTTCTAGTCAATTGTTCATCACTTGCTTCTTGTTGGTGTCGTTGAGATGCTTGTTTTGCTGATTGACTGAGTGTTGTTTTACATAGAAATCATAGAAATCATTGTTTTGCATCTGTTTTAGCTTGTATTTCGAAATTTACTTTTCGTGAAAATGCATTAGATTAGTTGCATTGAGAAGTTATTTTTTGAGATTCATCATTGAGAATAGATCACACTTTTCGATGATTGAAAGCTAAAAATTGTATTGGGTGCATCAAATCGTTCAAAACAAAAAGAAAAGAATAATTCATATAAGTGCATCTTTGTAAAGTAAAATTGTTTTTCTTTCAAAATGTTGCATTTAGGATAGTGAAAAGTGCAAATATTTTTTACTTTTGACATTGCGTTTGGAAGATGAAAGTGAAAGTGAGTGGAATGCATTTTTGCATGGTGCATTATTGATTGAAATTTCTTCCCTTGTTAGTCTAGCTTTCATAGAAACAAAAGTTTTGTTTTTCTCATATAACTTCATCTTAAATGCTCAGGTGACATCGTGTTGAGCCTTAAAATCGAAACGTAATTGAATATAAACTTAAAATCTATCAATTAATCTAAGGAGCATTTGAAACATTAACAATCATATTTAGTGGTCTAGGTTAGAGACGTGTTTCGACATCTTAAAAACTTAGTTGTTGCCATTCGCTTCGAAATTAGACAATGCTAGCACGGACTTGTGCTCTCTGTATCGTCGCGTATATAAAGGGAGACCCCATAGGTTGCAAACCTTTATCTGTAGGAAGCCGATTCTTCCACCCTATAAACGTGATATACCGAATACAATATTCGGGGAGATTGCCTGCATGTACGTCAAGTCCTTGGTAAATTTATTTGCCGAGGTGTATATTGCAATTCATGGCTACTTGGTACTCCTTTTGCCTAGAGTATCCTAAGTAGTCATTTCGATCTTTTCTGACTCCTTAAATTTGAAAATATCATCGAGCACTTTTCCTTTCAAGGTCGCTAAACCAAAGAAAGTGACTAGAGTCACCTTTTCGTCCTTTTCTTGACTCTTAAAACATGAAAAGGAAAATTCTTTGTTTCAAATTCTAAAATTGATTGACCATGGAACAACATCCTTCCTATGGAAATACTCTGTAGTATGTCCTAGGTTGATACCAATGGCAACATTTCTTGAGTCTACCAGTCAAGGAAACCCCTCTTACGAGAATCCTAGTCCTTTTCCTTCTTTTGGAAATACTAGTGCTCCCTATATGGCAACGTTGTCCCTTCTTGGATTGACCATAGGTCTGCTAGTTTAGTTATTTTCAACCTCGGTGGTCTCAAGTGTCCAAACTTATTTTCAACTGAGTTCTCCTCCACCTAAACAAAATCAACCTCATGTTGATCTTAGAGTTGAACCCTCGCCTTCTTTGCCTATTTCTTCACCCTATTCTTCCTCTTCGCCTGATGAAAGTCTGGATTCTAGTAAATTAGAAGATAAGAAGAAGAAGGAGAGGACGACAAAGAAGAAGCAAAATAAGCAAGGGATAAATCAAGAACCCATTTCTATGGATGCAACTGAAGTAGAAACATCTTCCAACCAGCCTCGTAAAGTAAAATTCCCTTGCATTTTATGTAAGGGTGACCACCTTCTTTGTAATTGTCCTGGTATTCCTAAGGTCTTAGAAGTGTGGTCTACAAGTTCACATCGACCTTTGTCATCAGCCTTTGGTGATCATGCTGGTGATAAACCTTCCACGAGTGATAATAAGGTCCATGGGAAAAAGGGAAAATTCAAATTTCCCTGTAAGTTGTATGAAGGTAATCATCCCATTCGTTTTTTTGCTCTTATGGATGAAGCTTCCAAAGAGTTTGAAAACCTTACTACTTCCCAACCTCATCTTTCGGTTGGTTATCAAAGGCTTTCCCATGATCCTTCATGATTTGATCCAGTGAATGATCAAAAGTCATCTTTGGTCAATCCCACTCGCTCTGAAAGTGAGTCTAGTGAGTCCATTCTCGACTAACCATTGGTTGAGAAAATGATAGACTTGGATCCACCTTCAGTTAATTGTACCTTTTTGATAGAGATTAAACCTCATACTACTCAGGTCCTTTTGTTTTCTTCAGTTTCAAATGAACTCGAGGTAAATCCTCTTGTTCTTGAGGTTCATGAGAGAATTTCTCCTATTCCCATCAAGCAAGGAGGTAGTTCCCACATTCCTACAACACCCTTTCTGAGTAGTTTAGTCACTTCTTTTGATTGGAGTTGACTCGCAGGATATCACCTTCCATCTTATGTGCCTTTCCAGATTAGAGTACAGGCTTACCATATGGTCATACCTAGCACAGTCATAGACGAGGGTGCATCTGTTAGTATCATGTCCTCAACTGCTTGGCAAGCTTTAGGTTCTCCTCAGCTTGTCCCCTTCACCCATACTCTTTTAGATTTTAATAGAGGAATCAGCCAAACGTTAGGGATCCTTCGTAAGTTGCCTATTACTTTGGGAGTAAATACTGTCTATATAGACATAATGGTTGTCCAAGGCCCTTTAGATATTAATCTACTCCTTGTATGTGACTATGTCTATGTCATGGGAGCTTTTGCTTCTTCCCACTTTCAAGTGATGTGTTTCCCACATGATGGAAGCATTGTGATCATTATCAGCTTACATTCATTGCTCCTGAATGAGCTCCCACTAAACCATCATCCCTAAATGGTTCTTATGTGCAAGTGGTATCATCCCTGCCACAGGTTAATTACGTGGCCACTTGTTCCATGCCCTCATCTACTGCTGATCTAGTAGGTGATGTAGTACACCATGTACTGGGGGAATTGGAGCCTGATTTTTCATTTGGATCCCTGGACATGTATCCTTTCCAAAAAGTTGTTCTCTCATCTGATGAGACCCTCTTGGAATCCATGGCCTCCTTTGGTTTGTGATGAAGGGATATGGCACAGAGTTCCTTGTCTTATGTCAAGATCAATAAAAATTGAAACAATGGATATGGAGCAGAGTTCCTTGTATTGTGTCAAGCTTGTTAAAAAATGAGACAAATCCCCTTCCAATTCGAGTCTTTGATTAGATCTCGTAAAATCCCAGTCAAGTCTTTTACTTGATCAAGTAAGTGAACCTTCATTCCATCCACCTGTTAGTAACCAGTAGTCTACTTAGGTGCATGAAATGAAGCTTGGGGGGCATGTACCTCGAATCGATTCATTATTCTATGGGCATGCAAACTTATCTCAAGCATAATTTATCTTTGTTTCAAGCTTGTGTAAATATGAAACCAAATTAAAGCATAGTTTGTTTCCGTTTCAAGCTTGTGTAAAAATGAAACCAAATCCAAGCATGGTTTATCCCCGTTTCAAGCTTGTGTAAAAATGAAACCATTCCCACTTAACATCTTGTGATTGTTGTTTTTATCAACTGATTTTTGTTAGATGAGCCTTGGTTCTTTCATTCCATCGTCACCATCTCTTTGGCCGATCATATGCTTTCACTTTGTTATTTTCTTTTTGCTTGAGGAACATCTGTGATGAGTGATCCTATTAGCCAGCCTCTTGACCTTTACATGTTTTGAGCAGTTCCATCATTACCGGAACCAGTTGCTAGTATTTTACACCACTCGTTTCTCTAGGAGGAGTCCTCTTTCAACTCTTTTCAAACTCCAAAAATATGAAAATATTAGCGAGTACTTGTCATTTCGAACTCGTTACAGTGAATTAATTGACATCTACTCATCATAAGTTTAACCCTTTTTTGGGCTGAGATTGACTATTTACAAAAAGGTACACCTTAATCGGCATGGTCAAGAGGTTCTCTTGCATATTGTTTTCTACCTTTCTGGGTTCGAGAGACAAATTATGAAAACGGACATGATTGAATTATTCTTATGTTGGACTCATTAAAACTTTACAACAAAAGACTCGTCACCATGATGAGTCGAGCTTCTCCTTCCTAGGGCTCGTAAAACTTACTAGGATGGATTCATTCAAAGAATGAACTTACATGACAAGCATATGCTATCCCCTTCAAGTTTGTGATAAAAGTAATTAGGGTACTCCCTAGAAATAGTGGGGGAAAAATGAAGATGAGACATCCTTTGTATAGATAGCATGTCTCTCTTGAACATGACAATATTTTGCTCTCATGTTGGGTTTGGGATATCCTTACTCAGTCACTTGTCCTCCCGGGTTTGGGGATCCATTTTGCCTCTCATTTGACTATTCCACAATGTCATCATGACCTTTAGTCCCATGTTGAGTCAAATGCTGCTACACTCCAGAGTCGTGTCACCAATATGTTCAGGAGAAGTCCAATATATAGTTATTTACCTATACATTGTTTGAGTCATTGTTATAGTCCTAAATATCATTCCACTTTATTCCTTGTTTCGTGTCGATGATGAGGGATCCATTATGACCCTCCTTCGATGGGTCACTTCCTCTTGACTTCGGCTTATTATCCAGGAAGATGACTTAGAAATTCCCTTTCAGTACCTTAGAGCTTGCATGCCTTAATGGCAAGTTCTTCATATCCAACGACATGTTTTCACTATTGGTCTTCGATCGGGGGATTCCACAAGTGTTCAACTTCAACTTTGTTATCACATTCATGGATTGTATTGTCGTACCTTGAGAGCCATTGTCATTATGGGTGGTTCCTCTCATGCTTGTTAACGATCCACATCAATGGCAGGTAATCAGGTTGTTTTCTAGCATGTTCGACTACGACACGATTATTCACATGTTAGAATTTGTACTTTGATCGGGTTGGGATGGAGTGCAAGACCCTGAGTCTTGTTTGATATGACTCAGGTTGCGTGGAGTTATATGTTATTCATGATTATACACATGTTTCTTCTATATGGATGGTTGTGACCATACTATGGGACTTTACATTTATGATGATCCTTCTATATCGGATGGTTGTGTCCATGTCTTGGATCTTAGATTACAGATGATCCTTCTATATTGGATGGATGCGCCCATTCCATGGATCTTTTCATATAGTCTTCATCATCCGATTGGTTGCATCCATGTCGTGGATTCATGTCTTGATATTAGATATGTATATGTATATGTGTCCTTGATTTGTAGGTCTCCTGACAATGCGTGTCCTCGTCCTTGCAAGAATTCGTAAAGCATTTCATCTATCACTCCTCATTCTTCCTTCATGTTTTAGGGGGCATCTATTACATAGTATTTTGTCACACCTCCTGCACTTCACTGTGACATACCCTGAAGTGCCCGAAACATGACCATTATACAGTATACTCATCCATGTATACAACTCAAATCCCTCCTAAGACTTTGTTTGGAAAATGTCTTGAGCATTCCCTGAAGAAATAGCTCTTAAACCCTAATTTTAGCACCATCGCTCTTATGAGGCTTAAAACTATGATGGTCAAATGTTGGGATATGCCAGACCCGTGATGACATCGCTCTGTTTGCTCATATAATGAGGATGGTCCAAAAAAGGTAATTTTCCCAAAGGAGATGAGAAGCTTCATGATCTAGAAGCTTTTACACTGGCGAGCTGGAGGTGGTTTCACATTGATAAGGTTGAATCCTCCTAACTTGACCTCTTTGTCTTATCCCTATGAGCTACCTCCTTGAGATGAGGGCCTAATCCTATCTTTGGAGAAGTCCTAACTCCCTCTCCTAGTCTATAAATTCATCCTCTCGCACTCCATTTTCACCTGTATGCTGAGCTTGTGCTTAGAGGCTATTCATTAGACTTGGAGACGGAGTGTTTGGAGAGTTTCTAGGCTTGGACTTGGATTACCACTCAAGGAAAGCCTTTCAACATCAAGGCTATGGTTGTAAGCTTCCCTTATTCTTTAAATAATATACAACTGCTAGTTCATCTTCCCAAAATATATAGGTTCATGTATGTATTAACTTTAGCATTCCTTGATTAGCTACGTAGGTTATTATTGGATTTGCTATTGGTTTTTGCATGCTTTGTTTTCTCTTGATTACTTGTGTAGGTACATAAGCGATGAAAGAAGCAGGAACAAGTCTGTGACGCAAGCGATTCAAGGATCTCAACAAAGGATATCAGAATAGCATCAGAGCGAGGTAGGTCATCTCTCTCATTCTACTTTTCAATTATAATCTAAATGATTTCTAGTTGATTGTCACTTCAGTTTCTAGACCCACTCATAGAGCTAGAGGGATCGTCTCTGTCTGCAGAGAGGATTAACCTTATCAACAAGTCGTCATTTGTGTACGTATCGTGGCTAGAACACATAGTTGTGGTGCCACTACAAAGTCGTGGAGGCATAGAGTATGTTGTAGAGTTAGGTAGTATAGTTGACGTGAATGTAAATTGGTCGATTGAACGCACTATAATTGAAGGTGGAGGAGCTACGTGTAAATAGTGGTGTGATGGGCGAAGGAAAACCCCGATATGGCTCTCTTTGATGTAGTAGAACAGATTAAGAGCTTATCAACCTGGAAACTCTAGAACATGTTAAGGATGTTTGTGTAAACCCTGTGTTATATGGCTAACCTGTAGAACAAAGACAGAGGATGGTTCACTTTCATGAGTAAGAGACAAAGCTGTTGATATATTGTTTAAGAGATCACCCATGGTATCGATATCGAGGAAGTCACTACTAAGTTTTTTAAAATACGATTCTGGACAAAACACTGTATTTTGAATAAATTACTTCCTCAACATAATGTGAAGTGCGTTATTTTGAAAAGGCGAACAAGGCGTGGGTATTGATGGTCATCACGTGTTTTGAAAACGCATTATTGCTTATGACGGAGCATCCACTGAGTGGCGGTTAAAATGATGTTCTTTCGGCATATTTTTAAATGCATTGTGTCCGTTTGACATAGACCGTGGGACGTTCAAAGAAACGAGAACCCACCGCCATACAGAGACTTTCTCTTTAAATAAGAAACGAGAACCCACCGCCATACAGAGACTTTCTCTTTAAACTTTTGCCGCAACTTGTCATCCTTCTATTATTTATTTAATATTTTTACTATAAGAAAACGCCGTAGTCTCATTACTTCGAGGAATTTCTCGGAAAGCTATATCATATTTAGAAAAAGTATTCCAAAGATTTTTGTTGTTAAATTTCAAAATCTTAGATATTCTATATGTTTTTAATGGTGCTGAATCTATTTCCACTATTAAAAACTCAATTCAAACACTAATTTTATAAGATTTTTTGAAATTTTTTGCCTAAATTCCAACCACTTTTGACCATCCCAAAAATTCAACAAAAAACACTCACACTTTTCATATGGATAAATCACAATTTATCAAGGTTTTTGGGAAAACGTTATTACTGCTTTATTGTAAACAGCTAAAAGGCACTAACACTTTTCATATGGGTGAACCGTTCGTGCACCAACTCGTTTCATGGGTGACTCACAATTTCTCACGTTTCGTTTGTCAGTTCCTTTGTCTTTTATTACAGCTAAGGGTGTCATACTGTCCCACAAATTTTATTAGACAATTTTCTATTTTATATATTTTAAATATGTAATACATTAAATTGGAAAGGATGACCTCTCTTGTTACAAAGGAGCATTGAGTGCAAGGTAGTAATGGCTGTTCTAAGTGGCCTCGCCTTTCTACTACTTTGTGGTTTGTCTACTTGCTCATATATGTATATCTTTTACCTTGCTTTTTTGTTGGAAAAAAATTATTGGTATATGATTATCTTATTATGTATTTATTTATACAATTTATTTATATGTTTATCCGTATAATTTATTTATATATTTGGACAGTTTTTATAGTTTATAATATATATTTTTATGTTGTTGTTTTGTATATCTATTTGTTTTGACAGTTTTCATAGTTTAATAATATACATTTTTATTTTGTTATTTTGTTTATCTATATGTTTTTGTCATTTTTTATAGTTTAATAATATATTTTTTTATGTTGTTGTTTTGTTTATTTGAAATTCTAGTAATATTTTTATATTAGTTTAATAGATTTTGGGAAGTTTGTGAGACATAGATTGCAATGCAATATAATAGGGTGTAGTATGTTTCTACCTTGATTGATAATGTGTAGGTCCATGTCTTCTATGCTTTCAACAAACATTACATTAACAATGGGATGTTGCTTGGTACCCTTAATCCATGTAAGTTTTTAGTATATTTAAGTATTTTATTGTTTCAAAAAATAGGTTTATTATTGTAAATGTTTTAAATATATTTAAATATCTTATTTTTAAAAATATGTTTATCACTATAAAAATGTGTTTATTATTTATTATTAGTAATTTAGGATTGCAAGGATCTATTTTAAGTAGTGAGTTCTAGAAAACCATTTTCCTCTTATCCAAACCATTTTATAAGTTCATTTTGAGTTTTTTTTTCTTAAGAAGCCTTTTCCCTACAAATTTATCCGAGTATTAACCAACATAACTCCAAAGCCAATTTTTTTAATTAACATTAATAATAATTTATAATTTTAGAAATAATAGGAACAATGATCTAGATAAAATTCATGTGATCTCACTATTAATAAGTTTTAAGTTTAGAGAGTTATTAAGTGTCACTTTAGAGGGTTATTAAACCTAAAATCAATGCAAAGGAGAAAGAGAGCTGACATTAGTTTAACATTCTAAGTTGAAGAGTAAGAATTTTGTAAGTGAAATATTAATAATTGTTAAATTTTCATTTTTTCATTTCTACAAAATCAACATTATATTTACATTTTTCACAGAATTTGGACTATAGCATGTGGCTTTTGCAATTATGACTTTTGCACCAGGAACTTCTATTATGCTATCTTAATGCATGGATCCAAGAGTACACCTCAGTACTTGTTCACTTGAAAACAAAGCCAAATTCCTACAATTGAAAATGCCTGCAAAATTCCTAAGAACTTAACACCACCAATGAAGTAAACATATCTCAGACATACGTCTATCAAGCATATTTTAAAATTTTGAGGATGGTTCACGTCTATCAAGCATATTTCAAAATTTTGAGGATGGTTGTGAACCCAATCGCATAAAAACATGCTTAAAAATGGTATTTGATTATTTATCACTGACCACCTATAAGGTCCCAAAAAATAAAAATTGTCATGTGAAAGATATACACAAGCCATATATTGTCTTGTTGTTTCTCACTAATAATAGGTAAAATAAATAGGGTGGATTATAGTTGAGTTGGTTATGCATGTCTGATGGAGTAATTGTTTTTAATGTGTTGAGGATAGGTTACGAGCCAACACTCATCTATGAAAACTCTATGAAATATTAAAACACTTTTAATACAATATGTTTTTTCAACTACAAACCCATATCCCACTTGATTTCATGTGATTATGATAGGGGAGAGGACAGGGAGCCTAGAAGATAGCCTCATGGAAAATCTACATAGCCTCATGGAAAATCTACATAGCCTCACGTAAAATCTATAGTCCTTGAGATGGAAGTTTCTTCTCGAGAAACTTTTTTGTTATCTTTGGTGGAAAAAATACATTTGTTTTTGTTGAAATTGCAACATTTAAATGGTGTAATCAAAACCCAAATGGAAAATTGAAAATACTGAAATATGAGCATAGTGATTATAATAATGGCATGTCTGATGTGAGTGGAATAGATTTCCATATTTGCACATAATTACGTCGTAAGGTGTTCCCTCTGAAATCAACTCCCCCAACTGCCTTTCTGTCATCGCTTTGCGCCCTTCGATCCTTTGTTAGACGATTAGATTATCCTCACTCATTGATTTGAATTGGTTGGTGACGGTTGGGACTCGCTCGGCAGTTCCTGCTTTTTCGGACTCGCTCGACAGTTCTTTCTTTCCCTTCATGTAACTACAAAACCAAGAGACACTCAATAACAACATGATAGCTCAGGGGACGCAGAAGAAGATGGAGATTTTGTCATTGGCCACGACAATGCCAAGCTTGGAATTCCTACCCAGAATGGCTTAGATGTTGTTGTGAAATCACAAGGCAGATGACATAGAAATAAAGGTTTAAAGAGCAGTGCCACAGATTTACCACTCTTTTCATCCCCAAGCAATGGCCAAATCCATGGAAGCAATTTTGTAGGGGATGCAAAAACGACGGAGATTATGCCAATGGAAACGACAATGCCAAGCGTGGAATTACCACTTGTAATGGCTCAGATGTTGCCATTAAATCACATGGTAGACGACGTAGAAATAAGGGTTTAAAGAGAAGTGCCATAGATTTACCACCGTTTTTAGCCCTAGATGATGACCAAATCCATGGAAATAATATTGTAGTGAATTCCTTAAATTCTCTCTCCATTGTTCCGGATTTCGGATTCTTGAAGGAAGCCGTCGTGGAACAATCCGAATCAGGATTTTCAGAGCAAACTGAAGTGGGGCACATGGTTATTTAATGCCATTCAGGGAACTCTATTTTGATATTGTCAGAAGATGATAGTAATAATAACACCAAGAAAGATGAGCTAGTTTCCCTGGATAATGAGAGAGACCATACGAAAACGAATGATTCTTTGATTTTCCGAGAAGCAACAAATATGGATGCACATGCAAATGGAGTTATGGGTATTGATCAAGTGGATACGGCAGACCCAGAGGACATGGTTCTGATTTCTTTACTAGGGGCACATAGATCGGTCATCGTGAATACGCCAACAAATCTGGAAGACATTTCGAATATGTGCAACAATTGGGGTTTTCCTCCTGAGTTGAGGTGGCAGACTCTGAATGCTAGTTTGAATGTGAAAGCCAACTCTTCCATGAAATGCATAGTTGAGAATGATATAGCAGAAGATCAAGCATCAAATGGGGCCACTTCTCCAAGTTGTGGATCAAAACAGCAGCAACAACCTCACAAAGATTCAAATAAGGGAAGGGTCAGTTTCGGAGATCCCCAGGCACTGATGGATTGGGAGCGTGTTATTGCTCACAGCTCAAAATATCCTACATATGTTGGGATGTCCCCATTCCAAGAATTTTTCAATGAAATATATGGAGGTAGTTCTATGCGAAGCACAACATCAGTTGGAAATAATAAAAAGAGATAGAGGGTTTACAATACAATGTTCCATGTTCCTTGGAGATGTGAATTGATTATTAATGAAGGATTTTTTGTGTGCATTGATTCCTTTCTATCATTATTTACTAGCATGCTAGCATGGATACTGGAATTCATATGGAGATGCTTGACGATTAGTTCCAGAGGTCATGTGCTGATGAGCTTTCTGACATAGGATGCTTAGTCATATTGATTTGTGGAGTGGCACTCCTCAAAGTAACATATATTAGTCTCATCTACTATTTTATTAGAGGACAAGGCACTGTCAAACTTTATGTGGTGTTTAATGTACTAGAGATATTTGATTAACTCTACCAGTGATTTGGAGGGGATTTGCTTCAAGTGTTATTCAATTCAACAGAGGGAGTTGTAAGTAGCTCTAAAGAATCTATGGCATTTGAGACTGCAAGTTTCATTCTGGACAAAATGATAGTTTTTGTTGCTTCATCCTCTGTCATTTTAGCCCAAGAAATTATTGTATCAGTGCAATCATATCTCACAACAATGCCTTGTTGGAACTACTTATGTCAAATAATTTTGCAGAGATTAAGAGCAATGTTTTCAAATGTGTGAGAAAAGAGAATCTGCTCAAGATGGCATATTATGATACTATGGAGAGGTTCCATATCACGACATACATTATATTTGTATTGGCTCAAAACATTTTGGAGGCAGAAAATGCATGGGTTTGGAGTTTTGCAATGAACGCATGCATGATTTGGTGTTGTGAAATTCTCATGGATGTTATCAAGCATGCATTTCTTGCAAAATTTAATGAGATAAAATCATATGTTTATTTCCTGTTTGTAATTTTCTCTTAAACCATTAAATAATGATGAATTAATATTTCCCTGTTCATGTTAAAACTATGTTAATACTTATTAGTTCATGTACATTCATGGTTGGAGCTTTGATAAATGAGAGTGTTACAAGCAAGTCTGTCTATTTTTTCTCACTGCACATCAGAGATTATCTATATAACACATTTGTTGGCGGAAGAACCTGAGAATTTGACAGGCCCACTTCTGGCTGATACATATGTTACACTACTGAAGGGAAGAAATGTGTGGTATGGTCAACGGATTGCAAAGGGATAAATTAGGCTAGACATGGGGGAAAACATATAAGGAAAAGGAATGATACATATTTAAATCCAATTTTGAGCTCAAGCAATATTTTTCTTTTTCTCTTTTATTTATTTCTGCAATAAATGTTTCATAGTTTAAATGAGATATAGCAACCACAAAGTGGGAAAACTTCTTTTGGAAAGCTTCCAAGGAGACCCATAAGCTTTTTAGCAGTCCTTGGCATGCTTTAAAATTAAGTTCATAATCCAAAGATGGCAGAGTATTTATGGTTGGAAATGCAGTATCAAATTCCGTATTGCATAAACATGAATGGTTACTTTCTGTTTTCGATAATATAGGGTGTATAAGTTGTGGAAGCATTCTATGAATTGATTTTCCAACCGAATTTAAATGTCATGCACCCAGAGAGGAGAAAGGAGGTGGTTCATGTGGAGTTATGTCCCATTCTTAAGACTTTGTACAATATCCTTATAAAAGGGTAATAATTTTATGTTTGCTTGTAAGGTTTTAGTGTAGAACAATCTTGTTACGAATGTCATATTCAAAAAAGTTATCTTGTGAAATGTCAATAGGACATCTGATTCCCTTTCCCCTAAACATGAGCAAAGTTTATAATTTTTGAAATCTTAGCACGGGCAATAATTTATATTCTACATTTGAGAAAGGATTGACTGGAGCAATTTTAACCTCTTAATGTAGGGAAGCATCAACATAAGCTATATTACAAGCCTTTAGAGATGAGAATATGTATGATCCACGTCATACTATTGAGATTGCTTCAGTAAATAAATGATCCATGCTTCAGTTGCCATGCACTTCGAAGACAGTCCAACTTGACAGGGAGTCAATTCTAGATTGTTAACATAATAAATTACAGTATTTTGTGAGGGGGTGTTAATGTCATCAGATATTTTCTTCAGTGACCAAAAATAAATCTGTCCCTTCATTTGAAGTATTTTGTCATGATTGTGTAACTACACAATTGTTGTTCTGATCGATAGAACAACAACGCATTCTTGGATAAAAATGGTTTTTGGTATTGGCTAAAAGATTTAGGCAGATTGGGTAAGTATAGGCATTTGCCTTATGTAGTTGGTGATCAATTGTGTATAATAAAAGTTATCAAATTTTTATAATAAAATAAGGAAGACCACTTGCTGAGTAATATTTCCCTTGCTATTTTGTATATTTCAAATTAAACCCTACATTTAACCCAGTTTACTGGTGCGCAGAAATTGAACATTTATGCTCTCCATATTCCCCATCTAAGGGAAATGTGACATAAAAGCTACAGAGGTTTACAACACTATAAGTAATCCTTATCTAATTTGTTTGCAAATACCTAGTTCTTAAAAATAAATAGAAGCCACCTAATGTCCAATTGCAATGGGTGTTGTGGGCAAGCGAGTCCTCTCAATTGTTAAATTTAACAGCCAACAAGTATTTAATATTTAGTATAAAACAATGGCGTCATGGTTGCTTCTTGCGCTTTCATTCATTTCTTGTGACAAATTTTGTATAGTTTTAGTGGTTTTAGATCAAGTTTTGAATTTTGGCTACCATGCTCAATAATAGTGATTGAGCGTTGCAAATGGCATCTCATAGCATTGCATAAACATACAATTTGTTTCACAGGCATTCATTATGCCTTAAGTTGTTATCATTCCTGTTTGTAATATTCTCTTAAACCATTAAATAATGATGAAATAATGTTTCCCTGTTCATGTTCAAACTATGATAATACTTTTTAATTCCTGTACAGGCATGGTTGCAGCTTTGAAAAATGAGAGTGCTACAAGAAACTTTGTCTATTTTTCTCACTATACATCAGAGATGATCTATATAACACATTTGTTGGCAGAAGAGCCTGAGAAATTGATAGGCCTACTTCTGGCTGATACATATGTTACGCTGTTGAAGGGAAGAAATGCATGGTATGGTCAACGGATTGCAAATGGAGAAAATAGGCCAGACATGGGGGACAAAATACAAGGAAAAGGAATGATACAGGTTTAAATCCAATTTTGAGCTCAAGCAATATTTTTCTTTTTCTCTTTTATTTATTTCCACAATACATGTTTTAGATTTTAAATGAGACATAGCAACCACAAAGTGGGAAAACTGCTTTTGGAAAGCTTCCAAGGAGACCCATAAGCTTTTTAGCAGTCCTTTGCATGCTTTAAAAGTAAGTTCATAATCCAAAGATGGTAGAGTATTTATGGTTGGAAATGCAATATCAAATTCCATATTGTAGAAACATGAATGGTTACTTTCTGTTTTTTATAATATAGGGTGTATCAGCCGTGGAAGAATTCTATGGATTTCTTTGCCAACCAAGTTTAAGTATCATGCACCTAGAGAGGAAAAAGGAGGTGGTTCCTATGGAGCTATGTCCCATTCTTAAGACTTTGTACAATATCCTTATAAAAAGGTAATAATTTTCTATTTGCTTGTAAGGTTCCAGTGTAGAACAATCTTGTTACGAATCTCATATCCAAAAAAGTTGTCTTATGAAAGTGTCAATAGGAAATTTGATTCCCTTTCCCCTAAACATGATCAAAGTTTATAATTTTTGAAATCTTGGCATGGGCAATAATTTATATTCTACATTTGAGAAAGGATTGACTGGAGCAATTTTAACCTCTTAATGCAGGGAAGCATCAGCAGAAGCTATATTACAAGCCTTGAGAAATGAGAATACGTATGATTATCCATGTCATCGTGTTGATATTGCTTCAGTAAATAAATGCTCCATGCTTCATTTTCCATGCACTCCGAAGACAATCCAACTTGACAGGGAGTCAATTCTAGAGTGTTAAGATAATAAATTACGATATTTTGCGAGGGGTTATAATGTCGTCAGAGATATTCTTCAGTGACCAAAAATACAGTTATCCATTCATTTGAAGTATTTTGTCATGATTGTGTAACTGCACAATTTCTCTTCTGATCGATAGAACAACAATGCATTCTTGGATAAAAATGGTTGTTGGTACTGGCTAAAATATTTAGGTTGTGTAGTGTGTTATTGGTTTCTGGGTTTATCACTGTGTAAGCATGGAAGTGAACTCTTCACCCATCATGAGGGCAAATGGAATAACAACAGCAATGTGTGAAGACTCATTTTCCCTGCCGATGATTGAAGAGTTCACTAAAAACGAAATGCATTGATGTCAATTTTTTTCTTATATTTATGTATGCCAATTTTTTTCTTATATTTATTTCTTTTGTAGCATGTGGTGCAACTACTAGTTGTAATATCTTGTGTTTTGGAGAAGAACTTATATCTTATCAAAAGCACAGTAAAACAAACTTTAGGGTTTAACAAGTCATCAGTTTGTTTTGGTCGTGTTTTTTTCTTATGATAAATATGTGAAAAAATTTAACATAACTGTGTTATTGAAGGGTAATTTTTTAATTAAAATTTTATTGGTGAGAGGTTAATTTATTATCAAAACATTGCAATTGAAGGGTCAAATTTTAAACATAACGTTCCTTGAAAGGAAACATAAAGAGCCAAAACCTCAAAAAAAATTTGTTTGACTGGTAAAGAAGAATCCAAATTCCAACCCTGGTCCCATCTAACCAACTACAATTGGTTAGTCATTTTTTAAAAATATTTATTTAACAACATTTTTGGTAAATATAATTCATTACTTTGATATTTTATATCAAAACATTTTTCTAGTGATAATGAGGTCAATTCTCAATGGTTTTTATTTATCAATGTGGTTTTCATTTGAAATCTTATTTTGGTTAAATGCTTTTGCATCTTGGATTATTATTATTTTTTGTAAATGTTAATTATAATTAATAAATAATTTTTATGTAGTTTTTAAATATAAATAAATTTTTATTCTAAAATTAAAAATAAGATTATGTATTTTTTGTTAATAATATTTAACCCCCTATATTATATTATATTAACTAACTATTTTTTTTAAATTTGAAAAAAACTAATGGAAAAGAAGATAGTTATATTGTAGATTTAAGTTAATGATAGTCTCTTGTTTATTGTCAACATAAATCTAGAAATTTGCCTCTAGAGTTTAGACCTCTGGAAATTGGTTTGAAATATTTAGGGTTTAGTTTGAAACAACTACAGGGTAACTGATTCAAATTAGTTAGTGGAAAAGATGAGTAGGAGGATTGAACATTGGTGTAATCACTATCTTTCTTTGGGAAGAAGACTTTTTTTGTTAAGATTAGTACTGGAAAGTATTCCAGTTCACTAGTTGTCAATTGCTTATGTTCCAAAGTCGATATTGGAGGAAAATGAGAAGGTTATCTTTCAATTTCTTATGGAGAGGTAAGAAAAATTCAAGCTATCATCTAGTGAAGTGGAAAGGAGATAACCAAGCCGTAGAAACAAGGTGGCGAGGGTCTAAAGAACATTTTCAGTTTTGGGAAGGCTCTTGCAACAAAAGCATTATGGCGAGGGCTCTTTGACAAAGGATTTCAGGGACAAATGTTCAGAAGTAAGTATGTAAAAGTCGACAATTTAATGGATTGGTTCAACATGGTTCATTTTGGTAGGAATGGTTCAAACATATGGAAAGCCTTTATAAATGCTTTACCTATCATTTATAAGGCAATAGTATGGAAAATAGGTAATGGAAGAACAAAAAAACTTGGTTGGGAGCCTTGGATGTTTGAAGTAGCATTGCAAACTATGTCTTATAATTTTAGACCGATTTTGAATATGAGATGGATATTTTATTTTATCAATGCTTTCAAGAGAATTCAATTAGGGAATGGGATTTGGAAGAGTGCTTTGGAGCTGGGAGTTGTGGAAGTTTTAGCATTGAATGGAATAGGTATGTGTCTATTTTTCATTAAACTGGTATTATTTTATTGGAGGAAAATGATAAATGGATTTGGAGGAGGAATCCAATGGATGGGAAGGCGATAGTTAAATTAACTTACTTAGTTTGTGAGGAGGAATACGCATCAGATTCTAGTTGTAGATGGTTGAAAGATATTTGGAAATGGTAATTCTCTTTGACTGGTTTTGAATATGAGAGGGATCTTTTATTTTATCGATGTTTTCAATGGCGGTCAATTAGGGGATGGGAGTTGGAAGAGTGCTTTGGAGTTAGGACTTGTGGAAGTTTTAGCATTGGAATGGAACACGCATGTGTCTATTTTTCGTCAAAGCGGTATTGTTTTATTGGAGGAAAATGATAAATGGATTTGGAGCAGGAATCCAATGGATGGGAAGGTGATAGTTAAGTTAGCTTACATGGTGTGTGAGGAAGAAGAAGCATCATATTCTAGTTGTAGATACTTGAAAGATATTTGGAATTGGAAATTCTCTTTAAATTTGCATTTTTTATCTCGTTGGCCTATCGTAACATAATTCTGACAGCAAACAATCTCCAAAACAAGGGAAATTATGGACCTAATTGGTGTGCTCTCTTCCAAAGAGACAAAGAATCTATAGACCATCTCCTCATCAAAAGTCCATTTATGATAGATATTTGGTCGGATATTCTTCTATTTACATGTATCCGTCCTTTCTTGGATCCCATAGTTTTTTAGGGTGCTTACAAGTATGTTTGGAGAAGATGAGGAAGTTGGCATGTTTTGAACTTCCATTTATTGTTGTATGGAGCCTTTGGATTCACCATAATAGGGTGATTTTTGACAATATGTAACCATCTTCATGCCTCATAGTTTCAAGAATCAAAAGTATTTTTAAGTTGAACAGGGCCCACCTATCAGAAAAGAAATTTAAGGGTGTAGTGATTGACCATTCAATTGCATGGGTTTTTTTTTTATGGTTCCATCTACTCTTCTACCGAAAATTGTGGGGCAAGGCTGATTTATTTTTATGTCAAAATTACTGGTTTAAACTTTGTATTGGTGGAGGAAATGGGACAAATAGTTTTGTTAATCTTTTTGGTTTGTGGGGCATGTTGGTTTTTTGCACACAACTCGAGTTAAGGTCCTTACATGTTTTTGGGGATTCACAAATTTTCATCAACTAGTTTAATTCAGAAGGAAGATTGGAGTGAATTCTTCTTTATCCTTCGCAACAAAAAATCAAAGCCCTTCAGGAGAGTTTTCTGAACTTTAGTATTTATCGTATTCATAAATGTCATAATAGGCTTGCAGATTCTTGTTCTAAGGAAGTTGTGCATTTGGATCTGGGTGTCTTGAGTGTAAAGGAGTTGTTTGGGGAGTCTTTGATTACTTCCAAGGAGTTCTTATTAGTCTAGTTCTCTTTTTTGAGACAATTGTGCCAATACTTTAGCAGAATAATGGAATACTTTTGTATGCTCGATGCTCATTTTGTCACTGGTCAAGTTTTTGACCAAGGATTACTTTGAAAATTGACTTGTTTATGTATACTTTTATTATATTATGAATAGTCAGTGTATGGTTTTTCTATTTTGAAAAAAAATCTAGAAAAACAACAATATGCTAATTTTAAGGGATGATTCTATAATGTCCCTTCCTAAACTGTTTTGGAACGTGATTTATTTCTACGTTTTGGGGCCAATTTTGGAGGAGATGAGGCCCATTCGACTTTATTACGAGACCTAGGAGTTATAAGTAAGTTATTTTTTTTATTCACACATGGAAAATAAGCACTTCCTAAGCCAATAGTTCGAATTGCATGAGAGGGGAAAATTAATGGCTTAGTGACGGACCCATAAAGGAGGGAAAATGGAGGTAAAAATTTCTCCACTAAATCTATATAAGGAAGGTAGCTCTCCTCATTTCATTCATCTTATTGGAGTATATTGGTTTCTCTTTGGTTGCTCGAGCTATTTAGCCAAGTCACTAGTTGCTTAATGTGAGTTCTTCAAGCGAAGAGCTCACCCTTTCTTCAGGGGACTTCGATGCCACCCTAGGAAGGTTTTTCTTCATTTATTCAGGAGGAGGATCTCATTGTGTTTTCTAGCGATTGCATTCATTTCTAGGTGGTGCGTATTACTGGAGGACAATGAAGAGGAGGTTGATTTTGCTTGTGGTGTCTTGCAGTGGATTTTGGGTGAAAGTTTTTCCGAAGAGGAGGCATCAGGGGATTGTTTGCATTTGGGAGAATTTTGGAGGTGGAGGAGTGTGCTACCTTGCAGGGTGACTTTCGCACTTCCTGGCCAATGCAAAGGTAGCACTAGGTGTTCACGTGGAGGGTAGAGTATCCATATTTGAGGTTAAACATCATCGTGGAAGTTAAGGGAAATATTTAGAGAGGCGATTGCTGCATTTTTGGAGCTTGGAGGAGGATTTTGTTGGTGTTCCTTGCAATCCGTATTTCTTGAGCGGTTTGGAGGGTGTAGGGCCTATTAGAGGCCGAATTTGGAAGGTCAAAGTCTGGCCAAACCATTTCTAGGTTTATATGGGTTTTTGACAAGGATCCTAGATATAAAGTTTCAGAATTTTCTGAGTACAGGAAGTGGGGTACCTTTGCAACAAAGGGTGTACAATTTTTGGGGATGCATGGTGCCTTTGGGGGCCAATTTTGGGAGGTCAAAATCGAGCCAAACCATTCTTGGTTTTTGTGGGTTTTGGTCAAGGAGCTTGGGGATAAATTTATAGCATTTTCCGAGCAGCGGAAGTGGAGTTTCTTGCAGTTCCTTTCCAGCCAGCTATGTAGTTTTCTGGGCAGCACAGAGCATTATAGGAGTAGACATTTTCCAATACTGGGTATCATTGTCTCATCACTTGGATTCTGTCATGCTTTCCATTGAGGTAAACCCAAGTGCATTCATCCATACTATTTTACTACTCCATTGATAAATAAAATGGTTCAGCTCGTTCTACTTCCAGAGTTTATATGAGCATGTGTTGTTTGTTAAATTTGTTTGTGTTGAGAATCGTTTTTGCCTCACATATCAATATTTTTCCTATTTCGGAATATTACAGATTAGAGGCACTTAAGCATTGAAATTGAAGATGGTGTAAAAAAGTTAAATGTAAGAAAATGAGTTGGCTTTCCAAATATATAATTTATATTTATAGAAATTATGTCTAACTATTTGAATTTTTACTTTTCTTAATAATAGTACGTTATTAACCATGCAAAATATAATGCATAAGTTTCAACCTTTGAGTGTCTAAATGATGGAATTTTGTTACAAAAATTTATGGAGTTGTAGAGAATAAATTGTTTTATGCACAACTATTTTTTTTAATTTATAATCTTAATTTTATATTCTTTTAAATTATTAAAGTCATTATATCCTTGAAATTACAAGGTCTTCCATTAGCGAAACCTAAAAGAGTCTTAACATTATCAATAAAACCCCTTTTAAATGTTTTATATTATAGGTTTTAATGTCCTCTAATGCATCATATAATTTTTTTTGTAAATGTTGAAGGCCCCAAAAAGTTATAGAAGAAATAGATTAGAGATGTATTTTAGGATTTTGATATATTTCAATAGAAAAATGTATTAAAAATAATAAACAAAATTAATTCTATTGAAAATTTATATATTTAGAATCTATATAGTCGATTCTATGTATATGACTAGTTTTATGGACAATGAATTGTATAAGTAGTTTTATGTACAATCAATCTCTCTAGCATATAACATCAAATGTGTGTTTGTATGTTTGTGCATGTGTTTTCAAAGATGTTTTCATGTATTTGCAACTCAA
Source organism: Pinus taeda (assembly GCA_000404065.3). NCBI lineage: Eukaryota > Viridiplantae > Streptophyta > Pinopsida > Pinales > Pinaceae > Pinus > Pinus taeda. The sequence goes on along the minus strand of APFE030668938.1, from coordinate 6,162 downwards.
ATCACCACATTCATGATCCTGAACCTATACCTAAGGCAACCAAGACATCATGCACAAAAGATTCTTGCGAAGAAAAAATTAAGTAGAAAAAGATGCATGCAAGTTCCTAGCATTAAAAATGTTTGTGCATTTATAGCACCAACAACTAGGGTGCATTCCTAGTGCCAAAAACTTGTGCTAGGACCACACACCTATTCCTGCTTCTAGTATTTTAAATACATAGAGAAACATTGAGGTGGGGTTGTAGCCACGCGGAGGGTGAAAGGAGGGATATAGGAGCTAAGAGAGAGAGAGAGAGAAGGGGTGGAGGGGGGATAGGGAAAATGATTCGGTGAGTTGGAGGGGACAGTTTGAGTGAGAGTCCAAAATTGAGAGAGATAAGGAAAGAGAGTGGGGAAGGTTGGTGGCCTGGGTGCAGGCAATATGGACAACCTCTCAAATCTGGCTACAATTTCTTCAATATCTAGTTGAATTTTTCCTTCTACATCTATTTGCGTATCAGTCATCTACATCCACATGGGTTTTTCCCTCTGATCACCCTAATCCTTGTTATCAGTGGGAAGTTGCTACACAAAGCCTTATACTCTATCGAGACTGTAATTCGAAAAGAATTACATAAAAACACTCTTGGTACTTTAAAAACGAGGAGCCTGCGTTTTCAACGCAAAATACACTATTAGCGGGAATTTTGTTCCAAAGGAACAAAATACAATATCGGCACTTTTAACCACAGTCGCAGAATTTAGACAGTCTTCGTGTTAATTCCAATGGAATTACACTATTGGAAAAGTAATATTCAAAGTATTATGTTATACGCAATATACTTATCGACCCCTTCCAATGCTCCTTCTCCGATGCGATAACACATGGCTATTGACAATCGCTATTAGCAATTCTGAAAGACCACACCATAGACTCCTCCCACTTCAAATGTGCGATGCAACAGTCCTTCTAGACCTGAAAATTTATCCAGCCTGCTATATAATATTTCGGGTCCAAGCTTATCGAGGTTTCAGACCTTGATAGTTCGACAGCCCTTTCCACTCGACTTGCGATTAGGCGATGCGATAAAGGTTCGGACCCAATATGGTATGAACCAAAATTAATAAAATTCCAAGTCCAGAGCTACGTCTAGACTAAAGTTTTTCAGTGAATTCTCTATGTAAAACAGAGTTTGTTTCATAACTCTATGCAACGATTTAAGAGCCCGCACTTGCCAATATAAAGGAAAAGTAATATTAAGGGCTCAAGCCTAAACATTCTTGGGAAAATAAGGCTAGTTTATCCATATTCAAACTCAGAAGAAGCATTTGAACTGATACACGCATATAATTATCAATTAACAGAGAACTACCAATGTAAATACATAGAGAGAGGTTTCTTCAAAGGATAATACTTCCGAGAACCCCTCACACTATGAGCCTCTCGTCATTTCATTTATAATCAATAGATAAAGCCTTTCTCGGCCATTATCCTTTATAAAAGCATGCTTTTACATAGAGTGATTTAAAGCGTAAATATTTGTTACAACTATCCATAAGTGATGATTTTGCATGATTTATTCTTAATTCTATTTTTATCATAAACTAGGAAAGCATGGAAATTGCTGGCTAAAGGACCCCACTCCCTTGCTTGTAGAATTTTTTGGATTTTTGGAATATGTTTGAAGACTTTTTCCCTCTAATTCACATGCTCCTGCATCAGACTCCTGAGGACAAAGTTCTTCAGGGGCTCATGTCCATGAGTTCATCTACAAAGCTACCCAGATTCTATAGCATATCTTCTCTAACCCAAGTAGCTTTAGTAGTTGGCTAACCCTTCCACTTTACCAAATATTGGAAGTACTCTTGTCCCCTTGTTTTCTTAAACACCTTCTTGTCTAGAATTCTTTCTAGCTATAAATTCTTTGTTGTGGGTAACTGTTTTACCCAGTCAATCTCTTGGGTCTCTTGATCTTGTGTTGTATCATCTGCATTTTCACCTTCATACTTGTACAGGTCTGCAACATTAAAAATTGGTGATATTCCAACATCAGGGGGTAACTCAATCTCGTAGGCATTTGCAGAAAATTTCCTCAACGCTCTGCACGGTCCAATTTTTTCGAACTTCAATTTGTTATACTCCCTCTTTGGAAACCTCTCCTTTCTGAGATGTGCTAAAACCAGATCTCCAACTTCAAAGTTCTCCTCTCTTCTTTTCATGTCTGCTCTGGTTTTGTATTTGATGTTGTTATCCCGCAATTGCTGCTTCAATTGTTCATGTATTGCTTGAATTTTTGAAGCAAAGTCTTCATCCTCTGCACTTCTCATCTCTTCTTTTCCCAAGTTTCTTAACTCAGCTACTCCTCTTGGATGCATTCCATAAACAATATGGACTGGACTTTGTCTTGTACTCCTATTAGGTGAGTCATTATATGAATATTTAGCTTGTGCCAATACTTTATCCCATTGCTTTGGATGTTTTGCAGTAAGGCTCCTTAAAAGATTGTCTAAACTCTTGTTCACCACTTCAGTCTATCCATCATTTTGTGGATGATAGGCAGAACTGAAACTTGATTTAGTTCCTAACTTCTTCCATAGTGTCCTCCAGAAATGTCCAACAAATTTGGAATCCCTTTCTGAGACAATACTTTTGGGAAACCCATGCAATCTTACAATCTCCTTAAAAAACAAATTAGCAATGTGAGAAGCATCACTAGTTTTATAATAGGGAATAAAGTGTGCCATTTTTGAAAATTTGTCCACTACAACGAAAATTGAATCATTACCTCTTTGATTCTTTAGTGAGCCCAAAACAAAATCCATACTTACCATATCCCAAGGTCTATCTGGAATTGGTAATGGGATATATAAACCTATGTTTTGGCTTCTTCCCTTTGCATGTTGATAGACTTTGCAAGTTCTCACATACTTCTCCACTTCAGATTTCATTTTCGGCCAGAAATAAAATCTGTTTAGCTGCTCATAAGTATTCTCTATGCCAAAATGTCCTACATGTCCTCCACTATGTTTTTCTTTGATTAAATTCTCCCTCATTGAACAGTTTGGTATGCACAGCTGATTTTTCTTAAATAACAACCCATCTTGTAAGAAGTAATCCAACCATCTACTCCTATCCACCAAAACATGATTTTTACAAGCCTCAAATGCCTCTTTAAAATCTGAATCAGTATCATACAATTCTTTAAGAAAATCAAAACCCAACACTTGGATTTGACTCTCTTGAAATAATACATTCCTCCTACTTAAGGCATCCGCAACTTTGTTTGACTGCCCATTTATATGCTTCAAAACAATATGGAAACCTTGAAGATACTCTTACCCATTTAGCATGTTTATGGCTGAGCTTTGGCTGCAGCATTATAAACTGTAGTGCATGGTTATCTGAATAAAGGATAAATACTTTTGACATTAAATAATGCCTCCATTTTGTTAATGACTACACAACTACGTAGAACTCCTTGTCATAAGAAGAATACTTCCTTTTTGAATCATTCAAATTTTCACTAAAATAGGATATTGGTCTATCTTCTTGGCTTAAAACACCTTCAATTGCTTCTCCGTTGGCATCACACTTCACTTGAAAAGGTTTGTTAAAATTAGGCAAAACCAAAATAGACTTTTCAGTGATTTTCTTCTTTAACAACTGAAAATTCTTCTCTTCTTCAGCAGTCCATCTAAATGGTTGTTTATCCTTCTTTATGGTCTCAATAATAGCTGCACTAATCTTACTAAAATTCTTGATTAATTTTCTATAAAAGCTAGCAATACCATGAAAACTCCTTACCTCAAAAACACTCTTGGGTGAAGGCCACTCCATAATTTCCTTGATCTTCTCTGGATCCATCTTTAGCCCTTCAGCAGAAATGAAAAAACCCAAGTACACTAGCTCTTCTTTCATGAATGAACACTTCTTCAAATTCAACAATAATTTCTCCTGCTACAGCCTTTGTAAGACATAATTCATATGTCTCACATGCTCCTCCTTAGACCTACTGTAAACTAATATATCGTCCAGATATACTATTACAAACTTACCAATGAAATCTTTAAGAACTTCATTCATGAGTCTCATAAATGTACTTAGTGCATTGGACAACCCAAAATGCATTACCTTCCACTCATATAATCCCTCATTTGTCTTAAAAGCAGCTTTCCACTCATCCCCTTCTCTTATCCTTATTTGATGATACCCTCTTTTAAGATCTAGTTTTGAAAAATACTTTGCTCCACTCAAGCAATCCATTAAATCTTCAATTCTAGGTAATGGAAATCTGTACCTGATTATGATTTTATTGATGGCTCTTGAATCTATACACATTCTCTAGCCTCCACATTTCTTTGGACTCAAAACTATTGGCACTGCGCAAGGACTCAAGCTTTCTCTGATCAGCCCTTTCTCAAGCAATTCTTGCACCTTATTTCTAACTTCTTCATTTTCTATAGGAGTCATTCTATAAGCTGCTTTATTAGGTAGACTTGCTCCAGGAATCAAATCTATATGATGGCTAATTCTTCTAATGGGTGGTAACTCATTTGGAAAATCATCAACAATAATATCACAATATTTCTCCAACATTTCTTCAATTTCAATGGGTAAATCAGAAATTTTGGTAGAAGTCAATATTACCTTGGGCTTGCAAATTATAGCAAAATTTACCTCATTTTCTTCAATCTGCTTCAAGTATTCTTTCCTCCTAATAATATATTTTTTGTATCAGTCTTATTTCCTGGTACATCTTCTTCTTGAAGAGGCAGCAACGTAGGATTGACACCATCCTTTCCAAACTTGTAAGTGTTTCTTTTCCCATCATGCATGGCTCCTCTGGCATATTGCCAAGGTCTTCCAAGCAATATGTGACACACATCCATTGGCATCACATCACATACAATTTTATCTTTATACTTGCCCACCTGAAATTCCACTTCACACTGTTCATTTACTAACAATTGATGTCCCTTTTGCAACCATGACACCTTGTAAGGTGTTGGATGTTTCATTTTCTTCAGCTTCAATTTCTCCACCACTTTTGTAGAGACCAAATTATCAGTGCTACCACTATCAATGATCATCTGGCAACATTTCCCTTGGACTTTACACACTATCCTGAATAGAGTCTTTCTTTGTGATGGTTCAACCACCTCTTTTGTTGGCTTGAGAAAAACTTTATTAATTACCAAAGATTCTCCTCTCTTTGGTATATTTTCTTCTTCTGTCACTGTTGCTGCTGGTGCCTCTCCCTCAGCTTGAGAAAAAATTGCATTCCTTTGATTTGTTTCTACATTCCCTAGGCACTCAAAATATCTGTGTCCCAGTTTGTTACATCTGTAACATCTTATTTCTCTACCTCTTCCTCTACCTCCTCTTCTTCTAGAAAAACTCCCTCTACCTCTTGCATCACCTCCTGTAGATGCATGCTGGGTTGAGCTACTACTAGATCCATCTTTAGGTGTTGTAGATCTCCCTCTACCACATTGACTTCCTCTTCCTCGGAAAGTACCTCTCCCTCTGGCAGACTGCTTCCTCATGAGTTTTTCTTCAGCTTTTAGTGCTATCTAATAAGCTTCCTCTATTTTTTTAGGAGACAATAGACTTATTTCATCTTGAATGTCCATCCTAAGGCCATTCACATATCTAGCCACCTTTTCATCCGTATCTTGGGCTTCTCCAACTCTTATGCTTACTTGTAGAATTCCTCTATGTATTCTTTTACTGTCAAAGACCTTTGCCTAAGATTTGGCATCTGTCTAAACAAGGTTTGGTGATAATTACTTGGCATAAACTTACCTCTTAGCTTTGCTACCATCCTGCTCCAATTCTTGATTGGTTGCTTATCAAGTCTCTTCCTTTCTACTTGCACACCATCTCACCAAAGCGTTGCATAGCCTTTTAACTTGGTGACAACAAAAATCACTTTCTTCTCATCTTTTGTTTCTTCCTAGTCGAAAAATTTCTCCATGCCATAATCCAGTCTATCAATTCTTTTGGATTTAATCCTCCTTCATATATTGATACCTCGGTCTTTGGCCTGGCTGTGGATCTCAATACTAGCTGAAAGAACCTCATCTTAGGAGTAACTGATACAACTTCCTCCTCTGTAGCTTCAATATCAAGTTCACTAACATCTCTATCATCTATGTTCTTTCCTGTTGTTAATGCATC
>APFE030668936.1:227442-244921 GCA_000404065.3 Pinus taeda | reverse complement strand
CTGTTTTTGATTTTGAGGTAGAACAGATGGATGTGAAGACAACATTTCTTCACGGGGATTTGGAAGAGGAAATCTACATGAAGCAACCTGAAGGCTTTGCGGTGAAGGGTAAGAAAGAACTAGTATGCAAGTTAAAGAAGTCTCTGAATAGGTTAAAACAGTCACCAAGGATGTGGTATCAGAAATTTGATACATTTATACGGGGACTTGGCTTCACCAGAAGCAAAGCAGATCATTTGTGTATTTTAAATTAATTGGTGACCGTGTTATTTACCTGGTCTTGTATGTGGATGATATGTTGTTGGTTGGAAATGACAAAGAAATTATCCAGGATTTGAAGACCCAATTGTCCTCCAAATTCGACAAGAAAGATCTCGATGCTGCAAACTATATTTTGGGCATGGAAATTAAAAGAGGTCGGGCAAAGAGGAAGCTCTAGTTAAACCAGAGGAAGTATGTCGAGACAATATTGCAGAGGTTTAATATGCAGGATAGTAAACCGGTGAAGGTTCCTATTCATGTAGGTGTGAGGTTATTTGTTGAACAGTGTCCCAAGACACAAGAAGAAGAAGAGGACATTTCTCGTGTTCCATATGCGAGTGCAATCGGTAGCTTGATGTATACCATGGTTTGTACTAGACCAGACATTGCACATGCAGTGGGAGTATTGAGCAGGTTTATGTCAAAACCAGGGAAGGATTACTGGACAGCAGTGAAGCGGGTTTTGAGGCATTTGCGTGGCACTAGTGATTATGGTTTGTGCTACCAAGGAAGACCAGGATTGGACAGAGTGTTGGATATCCATGGCTTTGTTGATGCAGACTGGCCTGGAGATCTGGATCAGAGAAGATCTACAAGTGGGTATGTGTTTAACCTATTTGGAGGTGCAGTCAGTTGGATGAGTAAGAAACAATCTGTAGTGGGACTATCAACTACAGAGGCAAAATACATGGTAGCCACTCATGCAAGCAAGGAAGTAGTTTGGTTGCAGAGATTGTGTTCAAGTATGGGGTTGGTACAGGGAGCCATAAGGATAGACTGTGACAGCCAAAGTGCAATTTTCTTGGCAAAGAACCCTGCTTATCATTCAAAGACAAAGCACATTGATGTTCAGTATCACTTTGTGAGGGATATGATAGAAGACAAAAAGGTGTTGCTGGTAAAGGTGGACACTTTGAAGAATTGACAAAATCTGTGAGCTCTGAGAAGTTCTCTTGGTGTAGAGAAACAATGGGTGTTTCAGGGCTGGAAAAATGACTAAGTTCTCCTGTGGCCCCCTGTGGAAAGAAAACAACAAGTGGGAGATTGTTGGGTTGTGTTATATTCTTTCCACGACTAACCTACGTAGTGAACCGGGGGGTTAGAGGGGGGGCGGATCCTACCCTTTGTTGCGCTGATTGCGCAGAGGGGGGGTCACAGGGGGGGCAGCAGCCCCCCCTATCCGAGGGGTTTGAGGGGGGCGGGTAGCCTCCCTCTACGGGGTTCAGGGCACCGCCCCGAGAAATTTTTTTTTTGGACCCTATATTAGGTTGGGTGAACATACCTATGGTTTTCGGTCCATGGTATTGGATGCTTCGGCATGTATAAATATGTATTGTAACATTGAAAGGAATATAATGAAAAAACAAGCTGGTAGTCTCGATTTTGAGATCCAGTAGGAAATCTCTGTGTATATGTGTTTTATGTGTTATGCTCTCGCATTTTTGTTTTTCCTGTGATTTAGAATTCGTATGCAGGTAATTTTTGTACGGGGTTAAGACCTACAATAGCTGAGACTCATCTATTCTTGACACATTGTGTACAAAAATACTATGAAATATTTTGACTTCTAAGAGTCAAAGGAAACATCATATTCTTAGTTTTTTCAACCTTAACTATCAGTCTTCTATTGGGAGGTTTGTTATCGATATAACATGTGTTCCCTTGAAATATTACATCATAACCATTTTCCATCAGTTGTCCTACACTAATGAGGTTATGCTTTAGATTTGGAACATATTAAACATCAGGAATGTATTTTTGTTGATTCTGTTTAGTAAGAATAGGAACAATACATTTTCCTTCAGCTTTAATGCAAGAACAACCTCCAAGAGTAATTTCTGATGTTATGGAAGCATCAAGATAAGAGGGCAGATTTTTGTTACCTGTCATATGATTTATGTAGCCACTGTCTAGCAACCAAAGATCCTTGTTGTGAGTGTCTTAAAAAAAATTGCATGAAAAAAACATTGTTTCAAAGGATTCTCCTTCATTGTTGGAGAGATGAACATTGCCTCTATGCTGATCTAACTGTTTCTTTTTGCATTCATTTTCATAATGCCCAAATTTCTTGCAGTAATAACACTGGACATTATGTTTGCTCCAAGGTCTGCTTCTTTGAGCTTGATTTTGTGGAGGTCTCCACTGCTCTGTTACATGATGATGTTCTGATCTGCCTCTGCTTCGGCCTCTGCCTCGCTTGTTGCTGCCTCTATATTCTCCACTTTTGCCTCTACCAAAAGAGGGTTGTGCTTTGAAAGCTTGTTCCATGGAATCTTCTGTCAAGTTGAGTCTTGTTTCGTGTGCTAGAAGCGATCCAGTCAATTGTTCTACTAAGAAAGTTGTAAGATCTTTGGATTCCAGAATGGCTGTTACAATCATTTCATATTTCTTGGGCGAACTTCGAAGGACTTTCTGAACAATTTTCTCATATGAAATGGTTTCACCGATAAGCTTGATCTGATTTACAATTCCCACAACTCTGGTCATGAACTGATCCACATTTTCTGTGTCAGTCATATTTAGTGTTACAAACTGTGATTTGAATGTCCATAATTTCATTGCCTTCACTGTATCATTACCTTGATATGCGACTTTCAAGATTTCCCAAGCTTCATGTGATGTGGATGCGCCTGTTATCTTGTCGAAAATAGAGTCATCTATTGAGTTTTGAATCCAACATTTGGCTCTGTGTTCTTTCTTTTTGAATTCATTCACTGCATTCCTCTGATTATTAGTCATGGTCGTCCATGCTTCTTAAGTTGGCTCTACATATGCAGTATGAAGTGTATACCAACACTCTTGGCCTTGCAAGAACGTCGTCATTCTCAAAAACCAAAACTCATAATTTTTGACAAACAAAGCCAAGGTCTGTGGCAAAGCACTGGAAGAAGCCATTTCTTTGAATGCAAAATGTCCACCTTTTCTTTTAAATCTCCTTTAAAAAAAAAAATCTTTTCTGAATAAACTTTTAAAAAAATATCTTTTTTTTACTTTCCAGGCTTTTATTTAAAAAAATTAAAAAAAAAATCACATTTTTTTTGGGCACCCCATGGAGATTAAGAAGTGCCTTAACAGGGAACCCCTTCACCCTCAATCCAAAATCCCATGGGCTAATAAATAAATAAAAAACATTTACTTATAAAAAAAATTATTTTAAAAAAAACTACAAACTCAATACACATTTTTTATCTTAAAAAAAAACTACAAACCCAGTGCACCTTTTTTAAATGCTCATTTTTAAGTATTAAAACCTTCATTTTTCAAATCATAAGGTTTAACAAAAATTCATTAAACATATGAACGCAATTGAAAATAGTACGGAATACCTTTATTACAATTGGCGAAGATTGACCTTTTAAAAATGATTGAGTGGTGAACTTGAATCTGGTCTGAATTTTGCTAACACTGCCTAAAGAATGGTTAGGCAGCGTGCTAAAGCTTCTGTCACAGTTGAAGGCAAGCGTTACAGCACTAACGCAGTGTTCCTCAACAATTAACGTGTTTGATCTTCTCACTGTCCAGGGTTAGTGATGTTACTAACGCACTGGTTTGACTTCTATACACCGTGCACAAAAAAATCAAGTTTTTCTTCGTCCTAACTTCGCATCAACTTTCCTCTCTCTATTTCTTCATTTTGCTATGATCTTTGTACCGAATTTCTGCTATTTTTTTTTCTGTGTGAATACACACATGTATGAAATGCTGCTCTCAACTAGTTTTATGCATCTTACTCTTATCTCTGCTGCTCTGTCAAAGAGTTTTAAGCAGTCTAAGCTCTGATACCATGGCAAAGAATAAAACTGAAAAGTAAAGCAAAGATTACTCTTCTCAATCTTCTAAAAGATAAAATAGGTTACATTATAAACATCAATAATATTCAATCTTCTAAAAGACTAAATAAGTATATTTTAAACATCAATAATAAATGACTAAAGTAAAACTCGATATTTATGGAATAAAACTCGTAGACCGTGCATGGTTTTAGAAAGCGTGAAGAAGATTCTAATGCACCACTACCCCAATCATATTAAAATTCCAGATAAAGAATAAGATATTAACTTAAAATTGTTTTCTATAAAGGATTAAATGAGAATTTTCATGGAAGTGAGAATTTTCATGGAAGTATTGTATCTGGGCTTTTACCATAAATAACTTTAAATCCAACTTGGAGAAGTCCAATCTTTTTTTTTGACCAGGAGAGATTTTGCTTTGGCCGTCACCTTTAATTCCATTCCCGTATCATGTTTTTAATTACAAAATGTTTACAAAGGCATTATGAAACTATAAAGATATATATCGTTTGAGAGAACAAAGAGAGTCACGAATAAACATGAAAAATAGAAAGTGTTGTGTGTTTATGGTGGTTGTTATGCATATATACTCTCAAATGAGGCTCATTCAGGGTGTTTAGCGATGCGCTGTGATTTATGTACCTGTAGCTTATCCTTTATAATCTGCCTAGGAGTTTAGCGATGGCCTGCGCTACCTGAGAGGGTGACTGCACAATGACCCACATGTTTTGGTTTGACCAATGATTCGAACACACAACATCGAGGCACTGAACCAGTAGGTTTGAACGTCGCAAGGTTGAGGAGTTAGATAGAAATCATCGATCAGTTTGGGCATGAACTTCTAACATTGTTAGGAACTTTATATGCCTATTAGAATACTATCTTTTTACCCAATGCTATCAACCCAAAAACTTTATCAAGCTTGAAAACTTATTCGAAGCTCATATTCACACGTGTAAATGCACCTTTTAGACCTAGGAAGTGGGGCCTAAAAAGCGTAGCTCACGCATCTACATTTATCCCCGTCCATCCTTAACTAGTGTTTGTTTCATTTAAGTCACTAGTTAAGTCCCCATCCATCCTTGCTAGTGACGACTAGTGATGCTACGATAACTCTTCCACCTAACATGTTTCAAGTCTAAATTGTACGATAGGTTTATGAGGATTGATTCTTGTTAGCGTATTTGATAAAAGAGTTTTTCAAGTTATTGATTCAATAAAAGATTCAACCAAAAGTAAGTATGGAGATTAAAAAGTAAAATAAACATCACTTTTAAAAAATTAGGTGCCAAGACACTAAAAATGTCCTCACACATCGGAAAGCACAACACCACCCTGGCCCTTCTATCAACCATTTTCCCGTGCCTTCATCACACATACCATGCATGTTCACCCACATGCATTAACATCATGTGCTTCCCCTATCTAAGAGAAAAAATGCATAATTAGAGAGAAATTCAGTGAACAACATATGCATACCAAAGTCATGGGTATGGGAGTGACTGGGCCACTATAGGTGACCTTCATATAGATGAGTAGGCAAACCTTTTATCTATGTATACTAGGCAACCTTCACAAAGATGAGAAGGTAGACCTTCTAGCTATGCATATTAGGTGACCTTTACACAAACAAGTAACTATACCTTCTATCTATGCGTACCAAGTGACCTTCACACAGACGAGTAAGTAGACATTCTATCTATGCATATCATGAACATAGGGATGCCAACATGCAGACTAGCCAGGCGCACTATACCGACAAGATAGACGCAATAATTTAAACATTGAAACTATAGATGCATAAGGAAGGTGGGGAAAGAATGGAGCATCTGAAAAACAGAGCTAGAAGATCACTTACCTGATTGGAGTTGATCTTTCTAGCTGACCTAGTGAACGATCATACTGGAAGGAGATATCAGTGAATTATATTAAAAGAATTCCATGGAGTTTGGGTCTCGATCCTACCTAAGCATAACAAAGCAACTTGTCGTTGCCCTACAGAAGATTGCTACCTTCACAACCTTGCATCTTCTAAACCCAATATTCATCCATTGCAATAGTTCTGGTAAGCCATTCTGTTTTATTCTTAACAAAATAGATGTTGACTTGACAATAAAATTTCAGGCAGTAATACCTCTTGATGTGCATGTATTTGTAATGTTATGTGTTCTATTAGGTTGTAAATACATTGCAATATGTTAGACATCCATATACTAGCTTAGTCAATATATTTTATGTAGATTTCTTACAGTTAACATGCTTCTTAATGATAGATGAACTGCTCTATATTTAAGAGCTCGATTACATGAGCTATTACACCTGTTAGTAGAATGCTAACCATATTATTCTTGCTTTTGTAGTATTTAGACCCATAGGCATGAATGCTTACGTAAATAAGGCCCTAGTTGTATCATGATTACTCTGTTTGTTAAGGTATTCTATCACTGAGCATGATATGGACTATAATTTTTTTTTAGGAATGCAACTGGGAGGCGTAGAAGAAATCTATGGACTATAATTTTTTTTGAGGAATGCAATTGGGAGGCGTAGAAGAAATCTATGACCTTTACTCTTGCTACTAATGAAAAAGAAGAATTTCTTAATTTTTTTTTTAAGAAAAGAAAAATTCAGTGTTACACATACTTGTTTGTAAACATATCAAAAGAGAATCCCATGTTAGAACCGAGAGCCAAACCCCATAGGCATGAGGGTATTTGTTCCCAAAAAATGTCAAGAATATATGCTAGGTGAGATCTAAATAAGAGAAATCTTTGTAATCTACTCGCATAGAATAGTAAGCCTCTCTTGTTTCAGTGGATAAGGTAACAGATGCCAAGGTGGGAGTAAGGCTATCATGGAGATGAGATGAAATATGTTCTTGCCACCTCAATAACAACAATAGTAGTGCAACTCCTAAGCCTAACTCTAAATTCAGAAGGAAAGAAAATACAAGTAATGTATCCTATGAGACATGATAATAAGTGCATCTCTGAAGCAACTACGGATTCAGAAGGAAAAGAAAATATAGGTAATGTACCATTTTAATGTCTATGCAAGAGAAAATTATTCATTCTAATGTCTATGGAAGAGAAAAATTTGGAAGAGGAAATTCTCCTTTGAGACATGACACTAAGTGCAGTGGAAAGGAAATATAGGTAATGTCCTTGTCACAATTCTAATGTTAATGTTTATGGAATAGCGAATTATATAATATGTACATCAAATTTTGATATCTATTGATGAACGAGTGTGAATAGGAGTGACTAAAGGAAAGTTACAGTGCCACGACATGTGGAGGAGAGTTAAGGACATGTGGAGGAGACTGTTAGCTTGACATGGGGCATCACTTTGCATAAGGAAAAATAAGCACTCTAAAAGTTTGGATATATATGTAGTTCCAAACTTTATGGAGATGTTTGAAGTTTGAAACTTTGGATAAAATGTTATAGAAGGTGTATGTATGGAAATAGGTTCATGAGTTTTTGGAAACTTTGGATAAAAGTTTGTTAGCCATCTAACGTTACCTCAAGACACATGAAGGTTCCAATAAGAGTATGAAATCAAAACTTTGGATAAAATTTGGGTGAAGGGAAATTGCAATCGGAAATTTTGGTTAAATTTTGATAGAGCAGAGAAATTTTTGGTCAAAAAACCGATTAATGGCCTAGCAATTTCTAGATTCTCTGCAGTGTGGAAGGCAGGGACTAATAAAGAGGAACAAAGAATTGATTATATAGTCTGTGGACATAAAAGAATATTTAAAAGCACTGCTTCTTCACAATTTTGGAATCATGTTTATTAAATCTTTATATTAAAAATGCATTGTACAGATTAATATGTTGGAGATTAATAATTATTTTTTTATATAGTTCGAAATTGATTTACTAAATAAAAGATAATATTAATAAATTCATCATTAATATAAAAAATATTTCAAGAAATATTTTAATATTAATCATAAATAAAAATATTTTAATGTTATTTTATTTCGACTTATATATATAATATATATATATATATATATATATATATATATATAATAATTGAATATATATATATATATAAATAATAGTATATAATAATATAACATTGCAAATATAACTTGTCAATAAGAAAAATGTGCAATTTTAATATGAAATTGATTAATTTTAAAAAAATATTTAACTTGTAATAAATATTCATTATAATTGAAATAAATTCCAATATCAACTATATATACATAGAGAAATATCAAATATATATTAATATAAATATATAACAAAAACATATATTTTAAAATATATTAATAATGACTCCAAATAGCTATTACACAAGGTTACTAAAAGTTACAAATTGATGAGGATTCAAAGATGGTAATAATAACTATTGAGAAACTCATTTATGGAACATCTCCCTCCAAATTGGTCAAAAGTTGGCGATTGGAGTTATTAATAGATTACATCGTGAGTTGATCCTTCATAGATTGCATCATGAGTTGATCCTTCAACTAGATCATGTTATACTCCTTCATTCAAGAAGATCAGGGAACAAATTTGCAGACTTCATGGCTATCCTAGGATGTCAGTCCTGAGTTCTCTATATAAATGAAAGGTGGTCATTATTGGAACAAGTAAGTTGGGCTAACTCATTATGATCCATCTTGGATAGTGACAGGGACTCCCTGATGGGTTGAGTACACAGATCGAAAGGGGGTTTTCGGGTCAAGCCTGCCACCCTACTAAGTAATGTGCATTAATAATAAGGAATTAAGATTGTGGAGCAGAGAGTTTCTCTTCTCAATATTACGAATTAGTTAAATAAGTTGACATCACAGATATCAACATTAAATGACTGCAGTGAGATTGAACTAAATTGGACTAACTGAAACTGAACTAGGGCACTTGGATGGATGGTTTTGACACCTAGCAGATGGTTCGAATTAGATTCTCCAACACTCCCTCTTAATTACAACCACATAAAAATTCAATTAAAATGCATGTTGGTCTATGTCTTAGCTAGGCTTACAATTTAAAAATTGACTTCAACTACATTTATTTTTCTTCTTCTCTTCTTCTAGATCTTTTAGCCTCTAAATTATTTTAGTTTTTTCTTCTTATTGTATCCTTCAAATATTAGTTTCTTCATTTGCTGGTGCAGGTATTCTATTGTTCCAACGTGTCTAAGTATCTCCCAGACTTCTTCAAAAATAAGCTTGTATGTGGGTTGTTGCCACATATTATCTTTTGTAGTGTGCTTTTGATCATCAATCTGCTGCAACATAAGATGAGAATGAAATTTTATCGCTTCAAAACTCTGATACCTGAAAAATTCATTGGTGTGTTCATCATGCATGTTGTCTTCAAGGAATGAAGACTGTGGAGAGGAGAGTTTCTCTTCTCAATATTATGAATATGTTAAATAATATTACATTAGAGACATCAAAATTAAATGACCACAGTGAGACTAAGCTAAAATGGACTAATTGAAACTGAGCTAGGACACTAGGATGGACACTTTTGAAACCTAGCAAGTGGTTGGAATTAGATTCTCCAACAATTAAAGAGCATGAGGTGTGTCTTTCCCCTAACATCCAATTGCATGCAACCTCAGAGATGGATTTTTATAGTAGCTGAGGATGGAATAAGTTAACCTTATTCCCGGTGGTCTGGGTGGCTGCTTAGGGCAGATGCAAGATTGAGGAGATGACCTCCCTGTCGTTGTTGTTATAGTTAGGCTCCTGTGCTGTGAGAGTGTTGTTTTTTTGGGTAGTTGACTCTCGTATTATGTGGCTTATGTATTGTCTAGAGTTGGAGAAGCAGACATGGGAGGGGAAAATCTGTTTGTGTGAGGTGAATTGGTAGTTGGTTTCGAAGCTTGCCAGTGGTAGTCTGCAACGGCTTTCTACTATCAACGTAGGATTAGCAGCTCATGTTTTATCCCTCCTAGCTCTGATTTGCATGTATGATTCTCTTTTTGTTTTTGTACGTCTCGTGTCAGTCAATGTGTTAGCTAATCCTATCATGCTAGAGTTTGGGGATAAATTTGGAAATTTGGCCTTTGATCTAGATTGTTTTGTCTTGAGAAGATAGAGGTGAGTACTCGTTTGAGTGTGTTATATCTCATTTCTTGTTTGACCAAGTTGCTTTATGCAACATTTCCCTCCTAGTTCAATTTAGTTAGGCTTAAGTGTGGAATTCCTTGTCTTTGTGCTTATTTATGTTTCTGTCTCTAATTGAATTCTTAGTTTTCTATGGGATACAAGGGGGGAGGAGTGAATTTACCTTGGGAGCCTAGGAGCAGTGGTTCCTCTATTGGTCTATTCTGGAGTTTATTTCTTGGTGACGACACTGTTTATTTGGTTGTTAGCATTTTTTCATATGACTATTATTGTCGGGTTCTTGGTTGGGTCTGTTTGGGTAATTGTTAAAGGCTTGAACGCCTCATGTTCGCAATGGGATGCAAGAGTGGCAGAGGTGGTAGTAGTTTATAGGGTCAACGTGGGACTGGAATTTTCGTCCAAGATTCAACTGCAACATATTAACACAGTATGGAAAATATGTAACAACTCTTTATTTTTTAAGATATTATGATAATGTAAAGACTTTTAATATATATATATATATAAATAACAAGAATATATTTTAATGTTCATAATATGGACCACAATTAAAATATTTGAATGTTCATGTTAATCAAAAATTTCAATATGAACTATATATTATACCAATCGATTGAAAACAAGAAATTTCTTATTATTAAAACATTTTATTTGTGTGCTAGGTTCAAAATGAAGCAAATGTGTAATATTCAATTGACGTATACATATTTGTTGGTCTTTTGCATCTTAATGGATTTTGAGGTTTATATATATATTATTTGAATTTGTTTCACCCCACTCATAAATACAAATAAACAAGAGCATGATAGGAAATAAAATTGAACAATAATATTTATATTTTTTTTTGAGATATATACACTCGTAAAAATTATATATAGAAATAAAATAACCCAGTTTAAATTCATCTTAGATTCTGATCGTAATTAAAGAATCAAGTTTGGAATTATTATTCTCCCCTGACATAATAATGTACTATACATATAAACTGTAAAGTACTATTAGAAAATCCACCAAACAACTAACACAAATTTATATATAATCATTATTTTTAAATTTTGATTTTATTTTAAATATATTACATCACGTTTTGTAACCAATGTGAAGGTTGTAAATGTCTCTTAGAAATTATATTTTTTTTCTTAATGCTTATCAGATATACAATTTAATAAAATGATTTTTGAAGCTTCGTTTTCGATACGTGTTGTTCTAGGGAGTCCATTAAAGCAGGCGCGTATTCGATCACGCTCGTTAGTAAGACTGGCCTATAATTCAACTTTCCATCATGTCGGTCCACATTTCTCTGACATAAGACCACGTTAAATATACAGTTTGGTTTTAGTGTGATTTTTTTGAAGTTGTTACAGTAGGTTTTTCTGTCTAATTTTTTTAATATTTTGTAATTTATTGAAATTATCAGTTTGATAGATAATTTTGTGTAATCAAAGTGTTCTATGGTTTTTTAAGGTGCTGAATCCATATATACAGTTAAAAAACTAATTTAAATAACTCAAATCAAAATTTTGCTTTAACTTTTTTCACCAAATTCCAACCCAAAACCCTTAGTAACATTAAAAAAAAAAAAAAAACATCAGATTGAAACATAACGCCTTATCCCACGTAAAATCGTCTGCCTGACCAAAGTAGCATGCGTTTTTGGAATCCTTATTTTTAAGTGTTTTTCTTTTCAACTCTATCGAAGGCCGAAATCCCTCTATACTTCAAATTGGCACCAGCTTACTGCGCTGATACGCATATCAAGAGGTACAATTCTTTAAAATTTGGATTTTACAACTTCAAAATACAGTACAGATTGATTGCGCAGGCAGCCAATCGCTGATAATTTGTGGTTTGAATAAAACAATGTCTAACGTAACTTTTTGTTTCATTTGGAAATTCTTTTATTTGTATTGCATTTATTCAAGTGGTGTAACGGTTAAACAGAAACCAAATTGAAAGACTTCAGCGCTAACCTCGCCATCCACAAGTTACTCTCTGAAAATCATGGCGACGGTGAACTGACTAGCACTGAAAGCTGCCCATCGTCATTTGACATTTAACCTCACTTGTTCATGAATTTAGCATGCAGAATTTTAGATCTTCCTTCTTCATTTATAAATTTGTATTTTCTTGAGCCTTAGAATCCAAGTCAAGGCCCAGGCCTATGTGTAATAGAAATTTGTGATATTATTCTCTATTATAATTTTTTCTCTCGTTAATGAATTCTTCCTATTCCTGTTATCTCTTGATGTGTCTGTGATGATTTTATTTTCTGATGTGCTTTTGTGATTCTCTGATCTCAACGACTGATATTAGAGCCAACTTGTGAGGTGAACGAAGCTTTTATACATGGCTCTGGCAACAACACTTCACAACTGTCATTTAAGGGCATTGCGCTTCGTTGTCCTGCTATGAATCCCTTTGATTGCCCCGCATAGATGGCGCTACCCAGAAAGCTACTATTGTTCGACGGATTGCATCCCAACTTGAGAAGAGACAAAAGACCTGTGTTAGAAGCGACGACGAGAAGCTCACTATGGGGCAGCACTGATCAGTGCCCAATAAGAGCATTGACGGTGGCGAGGAGGTCAAGACGCATAAAGTCTAGACCGACTGCAATTCTTCGTGGTGTGTTGTTGTTGACACTGAAGGTCATAAACACCGTGTATGAATTATAAAGTTAGAACCAGATTCAAGAAAGTGTGTAACGTAGTTGAATCTGAGGTGAATGATGCCATTTAAGCATCGGTGATATGAGGTATTAACATAGCTGCATGAAGATGAATAATTTAAGCATTGGATATGTTAGATTCAGTTAGTTTTCAGTTGTCAAATCTCTTCAAATCCATAATTTTGTTGTCATGGAATAAGTCGAACTTACAAACATTTTTACTGTCATGACTTTGACTAATCATGGTTTGAAAATCACGATGAATCTGGTTGACAATGTTTTTGGTTGATAATGTGAAGTGTTGTTGAGGCTTTGGGAGTTTTTGGGTCATGGGGCATATTGTTAAAGTGAAGGTTTGTTAAAGGTTTCATTTGAAAATCCACTATAGTCAAGGGTTTGTTGTTGAAAGCATCATGGTTTCACTTCTTTTCTTTTTCTAATATTCTTCATTTTCTCTATCCACTTATTCTATTTTTAATCCCACCTATTCCCTCATCCCTCATTTCATTCAATTTGTTGTATTCCCTATTTTGCTCTAATCCTAGTTCCCTTTAAAAAAACCATCATGGTGCATCATGTATGAATATTACCCATTTACCCTAAGTCTCCATCCCCTCTATCCACTAATGGTCATCATTTCAAATCACACCCGCATGCCTCACACTCACCTCCACTACCCAATAGTCATATCATACCTATGATTCGAAATCATTACGTAAGTCATCATATTGTTATACGCATAACTTACATCACTCAACCATAATGCCAAATTTCAAATTAAAATGGCATGTCGCCATTCCATCTCCATCATTCCGTGTGAAATTGTTTTCCAAGCTCGATTAAGTGTTCGTAGTTCAAATTTGAGGATGGTTCGCAGTTTAACTGAGTCTAATATTGGAACACATCATCATTAGCAGTTACAAAGTAGCGTGCTACACAAAGGAGCTACGCAGTTGAACACAGAGCTTCCCTGTGGTCACCCCAGCATGGACACGGTTTAGTCTTGTTTTCTAGAGGTAGGTTCATGTCACCCAATTCTCAAATTGTGTTTTGTTTCCTAACTCAAGTCTTGGTGAGTTGTGTTACTAAGTTGTTGCACACACCCTGTCTGCTACGCACATAGTCGCTTTCAATCTCAGAGTTAAGGTTATGTAAAAATCTTATTTGATTTTGAATGTTGAGTAGTTAGGATCATTGTTAGTAAAGGTCATAAAGCTTGCCACTCACCCTCCAAATTTCTAAAATGTTCATGTCAGCACTGCGTAATACCCCTGTTTGTTGAATTTTGGTTGTTATCACGAAAAGTGAAATCTCCAGCCTCTATTTGTGTGCATGTAATCTTCTACATATGGAAACTTTCCAGGTGTTTTTAGGTCAAATTGCTTCCACCACAAGCAAAAAGGGAGGGGATGTTGTGTGTATAGAGCCTCAAACTTTGGCACTAGTTAGTTCTTCCCCAACCATTAGCGTTGCTTTTGAGAACATTGGGTGCATTCTATTTTTTCAAAAGGTCCAGAAGGCAAGTCATCACACTCAGTTAGCTAGCCTATTTGCTCTGAACTTTAAGAATGATAGGGTCAAATTGGGATATTTGGAGATAGTGATCATAGAAAAACTTATTGCTGATGCTATAGGGCTTCCTACGGCTAGTGAGAAGTGGTTTGAAGGGGATGATATGGATGTCTCAACCTTTAAGGAGTTTTTCAACCTAATTTTAGCAACAAATTTGCTACAAGATTCCCAACTGTATATTTTCAAGACCATTAAAGTGAGTTTCTGAAGATTATACAAAAATACTTCACATGTGAAGGTAGATTTAGCCGAGTTTACCAATACCACGTAAGACTCTTATTGCATTTCACATATAAGAAACCCATGAATTTAACTTTCTTCTTGCCTGAGAGTTTGGAAAGACTAGCAAGGAAGGTTCAACTCCAAAAGGATAATCACATGTAAACTTTGTTTCATTTTTCCCGTATCAAAATTCTTGTTAAGTTTGTAGTGGAAAAAAAGAAGGTTTGGTCTAATTTTCTATCTAGTCTTGGTATATCACCTCAGGCGGACTCTTCATCAATCAAAATTTGTGAAGAAAAATAAGAAGCTCATGGAACACATGATGAAAACGTAACTTAGACAGTGGAAGAGGTAAACACAGATGAGGAAATAAGTGAACAACCCAATAGGAAACCTAAAGGCAAACCTGGAAAGTAGTTGAGTAAGGGACATAGCACAAAGGGTAAGGAGAAAGTCCAAAAGCCAAAGGTTCATGTGGCATGTTAGGCCCCTATACTACTAGTGTAACTGCTTATTGTTATTAGTACAACCCCCTTGTTATATTGTTGTACCCATGTAGTCCCCATATTGTTATTATTGTGCCCCACAGAAGCCCACTAGTGTTATTATTGTGCCCTTACATTATTATTGTTATGTCGGCTCTAATTATATTATGACCCCTTAGACTCCTATATATAGAAAGGAGGGCTTGTCATTTGTATCTTCCAAGAATTGTTCATTTGTGTAATGTAAAGGAGGTTGCCCCCTCGAAGAGGATGAATTATAAGGTGTTTATCTTTCTTTTCTATCTTTTTATGAGCTGGTTTCATAACATTTGGTATCAGAGATTTGGATACTAGGGTTTCGCTACTCCAAATAGGTTCATGGCATTTTCGCTATAGCTTTGTTTCTACAACGTTTCAGAAGCTAACAAAAAAAACCCATTTGAGATGAAATCTCGCTAAACTTAGTGTTTTTGCAAGCTCTAGAATTTCATCTAAAACAGGTTAGCGTGGAATTTTCACTATAACTTTTTCGCTACAAAGTTTCAGAACATAAAAGAAAAACCAATTTGAGAAGAAAGCACTCTGAACCTCATGTCCGAATTTCAGATCTTGTCTCACTATACTTTTAGATATTTAAGTTCTGAAATCACAACCTGTAGTAGCCCTTTGTGTCCTCTTTCCAATGCCACTAGTCCGATTGAAATTGGATTCTCCAAGAAAGAGTTATGCACAATCTCCCACGATGACCTAATTATATACCTTTTTAGAAGAGAAAAGTTGTATGAAGTTCCACATGCCACTGTTTTCACCTTTGGATCTGAAACATATACATAGAAAACTACAGTCCTTTCTCTTTATGCAACTTATTACGAAATTTCAATCTGATGTTCAGAGAGAATGTTATGACGATTTTCCCAAGGTCACCTCTTTAAAATTTAATTCGAGAGCCGTCATTTGTATCATCCAAGAATTGTTCATTTGTGTAATGTAAAGGAGGTTTCCCTTTCGAAGAGGCTAAATTATAAGGTGTTTATCTTTCTTTTCTATCTTTCTGTGAGCTAGTTTCATAACATTTGGTATTAGAGCTTTGAATTCTAGGGTTTCGCTACTCCAACAGGCCTTCGTGGCATTTTCGCTATAACTTTTTTCTGTGGTGTTTCAGAAGCTAAGAAAAAAACCATTTGAGATGAGATCGCGCTAAACTTCGGGTCCGAATTTCAGATCTTGGCTCTCTATATTTTCAGAGATATTATCTGAGGAAGTTAGGGTTTTTCAAGCTCTAGAATTTCATCTAAAACAGGTCATTGTGGAATTTTCTCTATAACGTTTTCGAAATGAAGTTTCAAAAGCTAAAAATAAAACCCATTTGAGAAGAAATTGGTCTGAACCCCGGGTTCGAATTTCAGATCTTGGCTCGCTATGTTTTTGGATATATGATCTAAGGAATTTAGGGTTTTTGCAGACTCCTAAATTACATTCCAAACAGGTGAACTGGGGAAACACTTCATAACTATCTCTCTGAGCATCATATTGAAATTTCATAAGAAGCTATAAAAATAGGACAAACTGTAGTTTCTTGTATATATTATTCATATCCGAAGGTCAAAACAGTGACACATGGCACTTCATACAAGTTCACTCTTCTGAAAAGCTATATAATTAGGTCGTCTTGGGAGATTGTGCATAAATATTTCTTGGAGAATCCAATTTCAGTTAGACTGGTGGCATTGAAAAGAGGACACAGAGGGCTACTGCTAGTCGCAATTTTAGAACTGCAAGATCTGAAATTACAGAGTTACAATCGTTTCAATATCGAACTCCTAAAATCAAGAAAAGGCAATATGAGGAAGTTTGATGGCAAGGATCCGGTAAATTGGTTACTATAGATGGAGCAATATTTTGATCTACATGAGGTACAACTATTACAAAAGGTATGTATTGCATCTTCATATTTAGAACCAGATCAATTTTTATGGTATAAAGGGCTTTATTCTCATAAACCACTTGTTACATGGTCAATTTTCACGGAGGAAATGATAGTACATTATGAGGATACAAAGAGAAACACCTTCTTTAGCCAATTGATAAATCTCAAGAAAAAGTGTTCAATGGCAGAGAACATTGAGGACTTTCAAAAATTGAATATAATGGTAAATGATATTCCAGAGAAGCAAAGGATTGATGTATTCATAGGTACTTCAAAGGATAACATTCAACATGAGGTTCATCTCTTGGAACCTAATTCATTGGAGAAGGCATTCAGGTGGGGAAGAAAAATCGAAAGTGAAATTATGGAAACAAGGAATCCCACCACTCACGACTATAATTATGGAAGTGTTTTTTCTCCTAGCCTTCCAACCTACAAGGTTTACACCACAACAAT